>WWET01003745.1:60374-91309 GCA_011038615.1 Limnodynastes dumerilii | reverse complement strand
CCCCCCCCCCCCCCCCGCCTACAAAGCAAAATTACAGGTGTCATATGGTTGGCACACCCCCCTCGGTCGTAGTTACGCTGTTGATACTAGGCTGCTATGTACATTCAGAGTTACGTGGCGTAACATCTGGCGCATGTATGCACAGTACAAACAAAATCGCGTTTTTATGTCCCCGCCTACCTTAATACGCTATTGTACTTAGTTCTGGATCTACCCCATGGTCACTGTGGACATCTTCACCCTTATGGCTTGTTGTATCGGATCCAGATTCTGCGGCAGTGAAGATCTGATGCCAGGTCCCCGCTGTAAGCTTAAGACTTGCTTGCCACTTCTCCCGGAATATCCGGGAGACTCATGGAATTCTGGCAGTTCTCCTAGTATCCTGGGAGAGTCTGCAAACCTCCTGCAGTGGGCTTGAGGCAGTGGTTTCATGCAAACCGTGGCTTCAAGTCCCGCCCCCCCCTGCCTAGCAACACCCCTTTTCCTAGTGCATGGTTGCCTACTTTTGCAAATGAGTATCAGGGAGATTTTAATACCACTATCAAGGCTCCACCAAAGGGGTGTGTCCTGTAGTACCGAAGGCTATGTCCTATGAATAGTCCCACCCATGGGTGTGTCTAACACTGCTAGGCACACTATTTCTCAATAAGAATAGCAGTATCAGTATTTACTGATTGTTAAAATGCCACTGAATAAATATTTTCAGTATTTATTGTGCATATGCATACTGTGTATAGGAGATCAATGACTTCTTCATCTGCCACCTCCATAGACCTTAATGCAAGGAAATAGGACACAATTTCTAAGTTCTGTCATCATACCGCAATGACTTCTGTAACTGGATCAGCATCAGGGACATTGCCCAATACTTCAGGGAGTCAGGAAGTTCACCTGCTCTTCAGGGAGACTCCCTGATATTCAGGGAGAGTTGGCAACCATGTCCTAGTGTTGCTAGGGACCGGCCAGGAATTGATGATGCAATTTGTGTCAAGCCCTGCACCCACCCCTAGAAATACTCTGAGCTGTCATTGGTGGTCAGGGGAGGGGCTTCCAGGCAAATTGCGTCATCAAGCCAAGTAACCGCCAAGACATCTATAGATTCCCTGCGGGATTAAAGCATTGAAAAGTAGGCTTCCATGTGTATAGGGCTTAAGGGCTGAAAAGCTTTATGTAAAATTTAAATACCTCTCCCCTCCCATCTTCACGCCCCTATCCCCTATAGAGTGTAAGCCTGCAGGGCCAGCCTGTCTGTTACCACCCAGTCTCATAACGATTGCTAAATGTATAAAGCTCTGCGTAATATGATGACACTATGAGGTGAACGTCTCACTCTGGGTCAGGCCCAATATGCTCTTCTGAATGCATACAATAGCCTCCTAGTAGTCATCTCTGCGTGGGCTACAGTGTCACCATCTCCCCTTTAGGGACATGACTGCGCCCCCTATCTATATTCCTACTCTGGACCTGGGAACATGGAGCTCGTCTGTAGATTTGATGGCCAGAAGCAGAGCTCCAAGTCAGCCACATCATCGGCTATGCAGCATTTCCGGAACTTGGATAAAAAGGCCGTGCAGGAGACTGACAGCCAGGAGATGGACACCCTCCACCGCAACAGCATCAGGTGCACATTGTGTATAGCAAGCGTAGGCTCTGTATAAATAGCAGCAGAACAACAGTCACAAGTCATGTGACTCACTGATGTCATGATGATGTCATCCTATGCCAGTCCTGCATTGGGTTGCCATGGGCTGAGTCCACCTCCCCCCTGTTTTCCTGTGTGCAGATTGGGTACACGCCAGCAGGACCCTCCCTTAAGCATTTGGCACTGAAACCCTTCCGTGCGGCATACTGCATTGTGCATAAAGCAGGGGTGCCGACTCTCCCGGAATATCCGGGAGACTCACAGAATTTGAGCAGTTCTCCCAGCATCCCAGGAGAGCTGGCAAATCTCCCAAGTCCCAACCCATTATTGTAATCGTCATCAAGCCCCGCCTACCCCCTGGATTACAGTAGTGATTGACAGGAGGTGGGGCTGATTTGCATAAATTGCGTCATTAAACCCCGCCCCCATGCCAGAATCTATATCTTCCCTCCGAGATCTCCCGGAAAGAGGAAGTAAAAAGTAGGTAACCCTGACATAAAGGCGTAGCCAATCCCTTACTGTACAATCTACATACCTCTGCCCCCCCCCCATGCATATCTTTGTCGGCTGCGCTCCATTGTGGAGATAATGGTACTGATTATGCGCAGCATACAGAAAATTGATGAAATTCTTTGTTTTGACTCCAGGCAATTGTTTTTTACCTGATCATAGTCTGGACTGCTCTAAGATGTCTTGTGGATCTAGCTGACATTACAATAATGTACCTGAATGTTCTACTTATCCTGACCTTGACTGCCCTCTGATGTTCCAGGGAATCTATGCGATATTAGTGTCCATTCCTTGAATGCCCTACTGATCATGGCTTTGGCTGCTCTCTGGTGATCTTGTGGATCTTGGTAATATTTATTTCCTGTATCTGAATGTTTTATTGATAATGACCTGGATTGCGTTAAGAACTTCTTGTGGATCTTGGTGCTGTTCTCTCTTTTATCACTGTTGTACTGATCATAGCTGTCATGGACTCCTCTCAAGGGCTCCAGAAGATGTAGAGGACGTTACTGTCCCTGCCCTGAATGTCCATCTGACCTTGGCCTTCACTGCTCTAAATGTTAAGGCCCAATGTTACTGATTATGCGCAGTTCCATTTTCCTGCAGACTTCCATACATAGAGGTCTTATGGGTGACTCCGAGCCTGAATTATTATTTGTATGATTATAATAATAAATCTAAATACTAAATAAAGAAAGGTGTCAGGGGAGTTTGTAACCCAGAACTGGTCTTGTCAATGGTTATAAGAGTCCATTTTGATTGGTCACTAACCTACTGTGTACAGTTCTGTCATTTGATCCTCTGAGGGAAGTCATACAGAACCTATAATAGATCTAAGAAAAGTGGAGATGGCCAATACCAGGCCCAGCCAACCTGCGGCTCTTCTGGTGTTTTAAAACTACAACTTCCAGCATGCTGTGTCATGTATGCAGTTAAAGAATGCTGGGAGTTGTCGTTTTAAAACACCAGGAGAGCCACAGGTTGGCCAGACCTGGCCTATGGCAACCAATCAGTTTCCAGCTATCATTTTTTAGATTGCACAAGATAGCTAGAATCTGATTGGTTGCTCTGGGCAGTGTATATATTTTACCTATTTAGAATCTACCCCATAGTCTTCTAAAGAGCTACATATGGTCTAGTTTCTTTGTATTAAACAGTAATGTAAATTCATTGTTATAGTACAGTGAAGCTGTGAGATAGTTGTAGCTTTGTTGATATCATAGATACTGTGCTCCGGATTCCAGTTCCGTAGTTTTTGTCTTACCAATTCTTAAAACTACGTACGTAAGACAAAAACTACGGAACTGTGAATCCGAACCTGTATCTGAGTCTGATCATCCCACCCTCATTCCACAGCCAGTTATCCGCCATGGAGGGAGATCTGACCAACGTGAGGACATTCAGCAGTAGCGGGATGGACGGTGCGCTGGTGATTTGGGCCACTAAGGTTGTACAAAGGCGATGTGCGTGTGTTTGTCATTGGGCAATACATGGTTAATAGCCACAGCAGACCAACGTGTTTCTCTATTGCAGAACTGATCGGAGCACTCAGCACCCTCTCTCTTGAGGTCAGCGGATATGCGACAATTAGAAACCCGAGACGCGGTTTGTCCCTCTGAAGTGGGTGCAGAATTTAACTGGGAATTCCTGGCAAGGCAAGACTTCCGGATGCTTCACATACAGAGCACGGCGGCCTAATCTCCAAAAGGGGTCTGAATCCGCGCTGGGCCTCGACTGGCGTGGAATAATATACGGCCCCTCTTGTGTGATCCTGAAAGCGCGTTTTACAGAAATACAGCCCTGATTACACGCCCTCGTAGCTGTCACTTTGTGTCGTCATTCATTCTATTCGATCTAAGAGATTGTTTTTACTTTAACAGGGTCACGACGTATAAAGTGTATAGGTCCAACAAAAAAAATCCCTGGATGCAAATATAGCTTAATAACTGGGGACCATGGGCCGTATTCAGAGATCCGATTTCTCGGCGAGTTACGTGCGTATTTTTACGATCGGACCAACTGTGCGTGCGTAGTAACTTTATTTACGTAGTTAACGTAGACTATACGAGTGGAAGTGCCTTACGGACGGAGCTTTGAATCGCACGTTGCTACATATGGACAAATATGCAACGCAAAAATACGCACGGGAAAATTTACATAAAAATGGGCAGGGGGAGGCAAATGAAAGAAAGCGGGCGCGACTATAATGAATCGCACGTACGGAGGTCACATACGCACGGAAATGCACTCGGAAAGTCTCCGACAGCGCAGCCGAGAGAGGGGAGTGTCGTGCTTGTGAGGGGGTTTGGCCTGCACTGGCCGTGCGTATAATTGCGATCTGATCGCCACACGGATCTCTGAATACGGTCCTGGGATCTGAAACAGAAAGATGTAACGGTTTTTATTCTTGGGGCATCTCTACATAGACAGGAGATCAGAGGCCGGTGTAGACCAGGCATTGGTGACCTTTGCCACTCCACGTTGTAAACCTACTCCCCAACATGCTCCAACACCATAGGTGTAGCCATAGTTGCCGACTCTCCCGGATTGTCCGGTAGACTCCCGAAATTCAGGCATTGCTCCCGAGAGAGATGGCAAATCACTGCCTCAAGCCCTGAGCGTTGGTGCATTTCTGACAATGATAGCAGCGGAAAGATGCATTTTATTTGTGTCATTGGAATACAGGAACCTTAAATCCTGGAAAGGTTACATTGTCGAATGGTCTTTTTTCCATAGGGGCCCCGTGCTGGTTAAGGTTAGGCTGCGAGACAGGAAAGGATAGAGTTAGGCTTTGGAGAGGGAAGGGTTAAGGTTAGGCTGTGGGACAAGGACAGTTAGGGTTAGTGGAGGTTTAGGGTTAGGCTGCGTAGAGGGGATGGTTAAGGTTAGGATGAAGGACAGGAATTGTTAGGGTTAGGCTCTGAAGAGGGGAGGGTTAGATTAGGCTGCAAGACAGGAAGGGTTAGGCTCTGGAAAAGGGAGGGTTAAGATTAGGCTCTGGAGAAGGGAGGGTTAAGAAAAGTCTCTGGAGAAGGGAGGGTTAAGGAAAGGCTCTGAAGGGTGGAGGGTTAAGGAAAGGCTCTGAAGAGTAGAGGGTTAGGGTAGGCTGCAGGACAGGAAGGGTTAGGCTCTGATAAAGGGAGGGTTAAAGTTAGACAGTGGGACAAGGAAAATTAAGGCTAGACTGTGGGATGAGTATGTTTAGGGTTAGGTGAGTGTTAAGGTTAGGCTGCAAAGAGGAAGGGGTTGAGGTTAGGGCTAGGGGATGGTTAAGGTAAGATTGCAGATAGGGGATGTATAGGTTCGAGGTTCGAGGATGTATAGTTTGCGTCGCAAACTGACAGTATTCGTCATTTTATTGCCATGAAGTGAACTGTTGAAACACAAATCATCTAAGCAGTGAACTACACCCAGAGCGTTACTAAGGATGGGCGGGATTGATGACATCAGGACATGCCCCATCCTCCGTAACAATATGGATGGCAGCCTTGATTAGAAAGCAATGAGGCTTCAGGCAGCGATGCGCATAAATCATGCAGCAAGCCCCGCCTCCACGCTGTCCTCTCCTAAACTTTTGGTATAACGGATCCTTGGGACTTGTAGTAACATCACCTGGTGGGCTGCAGTCTGCCTAGGTCTGGTTTAGAGAATAGTCTGAATAATAGAATTACAACGAGGCCATTACGATCGCGATATTTACTGATACTTACCCCTCCGGTGTGACCCCGCGATGATCTGTGAGATGTTCGCCAACATCATTGGATCTCGCACTGAAGTTGGCGCATGCACAGTGCTTGTCTTTTAGGACTTAAAATATTTCTAAGCCCCAACAGGAAAAACCCTGCGCATGCCCAGAGCCTTCCCAACAAGACTGAAATCTTCAGAGCCGCGATGTCCCACATTGTCTTTTACACCTTTCCCACTGAAATGCTCATTGGTGATTTCAATGGACAAAATATATATTTAAGTGTGGATTTTAGTTATTTATTTTACCTATAAAAAAAATCTTTAAAATAATAGTTTTTTAGTTAATACATTTTTCTTTACATACATGTGTATTCCAGCGTTCCCCCCATATATGCCTCCCTTTTCCTCCCCCTAATAACAGTTATATCGGGAGACCGCTGGAACACTATACTAATACTAATATAATAATGGCATCCTCACATAATGTTAAATATATATATTTTTTTAGCTGTGTTTATTGAGTTTTACAACAATGTAGAGAATACAGCAGTGACATACGGCCAGATCCAGAGATACGTTTCCATTACGTTTCAAGACGTAGCGTATTAACTATGCCCTCCCGTAGACACTCCCCTCACTTGTACGTAATTGACCGTTTTACGCTTGCCGAACCCTACCTTAACTTTACACGGCGTAAGCACTGACGTATGTACAGGCTACACGTACATACCTGCCTAAGCACGCCCAGACTGCTGGATTTAAATGCCTCACCCCGCCTCCGAAGCGTAATTACGGGTGTCGTATGCTTGGCACGCCCCTCCGGACGTAGTTACGCTGTTGATACGAGGCTGGTACATATGTTTATAGTTTCGTGGCGTAACATCTGCCGCGCGCATATTTTACATCAGCGGCTAACGTAAAATCGCTCAAGTACTTCTTCCGGATCTACCCCATAGTAATCAAACAGCAATAATGTAGCTAGAAAATTAAAAGCACACAACAAATCTATAGGGGTATAATAACCCAAGAACGAGCAATCAATTCCATTAACAGATATAACTTTATATTTTTAATCTCAGAGCGGAGTGAGAAAGAGCCAGTCTGAACTGAGAAAAACGTCCAGCAAGCAGCAGTTTTCCATAGAGATCCATGGTTTGTAAATAGGATTCACTTCATTTGGATGCAATTGCTTTGTAAAGAGAGCAACTTCCTTCCTTAACTGAACCAGTTTCCTATTTATATGAAATTCATCACAGTAAAGATAAGAACTGCACAGTGCTCTCTAGTGGAGGTTGCAGCACAGTGCAGGCATGGGTTTTAAACTGGAAATAAAGAAGCTGTTTCAGAGGGGTATATTTACTAAAGTCGATTTTGCCAAAGAAAGACCAGAGTCCCGGCAAAGTGCAGAAAAACAAAGCGACTTGTGTGTGGGGCGTTTTCAATGAAAGCACCCCACACTGTTCCTGAAAAACACATGTCAATATACGTGACATGTGTTTTTCTCTTTTCAAAATGCAAGCGCAGCATGTTTTGAATGCTTAGCATGCTGCTCGTAGGAAAAAAAGATACGATGGAATGCCCCCACTGACCAGCATACACACTCCCCGAGGATGGGGAGAAGCAGAGGAGAAAGAAAAGCGTTCAGCTAGGGAAGCACCCTGTAAGCACTGACGTATGTACAGGCTACACGTACATACCTGCCTAAGCACGCCCAGACTGCTGGATTTAAATGCCTCACCCCGCCTCCGAAGCGTAATTACGGGTGTCGTATGCTTGGCACACCTTCCGGTCGTAGTTACGCTGTTGATACGAGGCTGGTACATATGTTTATAGTTTCGTGGCGTAATATCTGCCGCGCGCATTTTTTTACATCAGCGGCTAACGTAAAATCGCTCAAGCACGTAGTTCCGGATCTACCCCATAGTAATCAAACAGCAATAATGTAGCTAGAAAATTGAAAGCACACAACAAATCTCTAGGGGGTATAATAACCCAAGAACGAACAATCAATTCCATTAACAGATATCACTTTATATTTTTCATCTCAGAGCGGAGTGAGAAAGAGCCAGTCTGAACTGAGAAAAACCTCCAGCAAGCAACAGTTTTCCATAGCGATCCATGGTTTGTAAATAGGATTCACTTCATTTGGATGCAATTGCTTTGTAAAGAGAGCAACTTCCTTCCTTAACTGAACCAGTCTCCTATTTATATGAAGTTCATCACAGTAAAGATAGGAAGAACTGCACAGTGCTCTCTAGTGGAGGTTGCAGCACAGTGCAGGCACGGGTTTTAAACAGGGAACAATGAAGCTGTTTCAGAGGGGTATATTTACTAAAGTCGATTTTGCCAAAGAAAGACCAGAGTCCCAGCAAAGTGCTGAAAAACAAAGCGACTTGTGTGTGTGAGGCGTTTTCAATGAAAGTGCCCCACAGTGTACCTGAAAAACACATGTCAATATATTGCATATATATAAATGCAAGCGCAGCATGTTTTCAATGCTTAGCATGGCTGCGCTGATAGAACTACAAGGCTCAGCACTGTAGTGCTGATAGTAATATCAGTAATATCAGTGTCAGCGTGTTAAGCCTTCTAAGCATGCTGCGCTGTAGCCAATGAAAATAAAAAATGTAAAAAAAAGTGTCAAAAAACATACACGATATACATTTACACACGTCATATGAAAATACACATTTTTTTTTTCGGCTACAGCACAGCATTGCTAAGCCTTGTAGTTCTATCAGCGCAGCCATGCTAAGTATTTAAAACATGCTGCGCTTGTGATTTAAAAAATAAAAATGTAACATAAAGCAACGGCGATTTTTCAAGGGAAAATCGCTGTGCTTTTCTATAGAAAAGCACAGATATTTACACCTTGAAAATTCGATACAAATCAACGGCACTTGAAAATCGCAGGTAAAAATTGTCGGTTAGTGAATACCGCAATTTTAACTGAAAAATTTGAGAACGATCAATTTGAATTCGCTTGCAAAAAGCGACTTTAGTAAATATACCCCAGAGAATGGAGACAAATAAGAATTGACAGATCCACAGCATTTACATAAGACGGAGAATTGATGGGCAGATTACTCTGTACACCGTGGGATTGTTGCGGATGGCAGTTTAAGATGGTGATTTTACAATTACAAGTTGTATACATAATGCAATACCAGCTGCAGAAAATAAAGACTTCTTTTCTAATACTTATTTATAAAATAATAACTCAGCACTTATTCTATATTAGTGATTTACCCATTAAAAAATAAAATCAAATAATAATATGAATTTTATAAATTTGATGATGTAACACAGTACTTACATTAGAAGCATTTACAAAGCCTTATTGTAAAATAGATTATTCCTTTAATATATCAGGTGTGCATGACTGACAGATGAAATCAATGGCACCCACAGGATTCTAAATATGGGGGAAACCCACTCCACTTGTCTGACATCAATAACAATATGCCATTAGTACTAATACGCTCTATACACCAGGGTTGCTATTATTATGCAAATCGCATCATTAAGCTCTGCCCGTCAGTCACTATGGTGATCTCTAGTGTTCTAGGGGATGGGTGGGGCTTGATTACATCATCAAGTCCCGCCCATCCCTAGTAACTTTTGGGATTACAATAGAGTTTAGAAGGAGGTCGGGACTTGCAGGAGATTTGCCGGCTCTCCCAGGATACCGGGAGAACTGTCCAAATTTCGGGAGTCTCTTAGATATTCCAGGAGAGTCAGTAACCCTGCTATACACACTGTTCAACGATCCAATGCTCGTAGGAAAAAAATATACGATGGAATGCCCCCACTGACCAGCATACACACACCCCGAGGATGGGGACAAGCAGAGAAGAAAGAAAAGCATTAGTGGCCACTGCAGAACACACAAGCCGCAGCTCAGCTAGCTAGCACCCTAGGCCGTAGCTCCTGTATAGTATGGATTGTACTATGCAGAAGCTGTGGCTCATTTGATCCCTTGCGCCTTTACATCAGAGTTCCCGACTTCTCAGTTATTCCCTCCAGGAGATCTCGGAGTGGAGAACTTGATGTCGGTATGGATGCGGGACTTAATGGCGCAATTTATGTAAATCAAGTAATTAAGCCCCGCCCCTGTCAATTACTGCTGCAATGCCCATAGTGTTCCAAAAATTCACGCCATCAAGTCCCACCCATACCTAGTAACACTAGGGATTTCTATGATAATAGGCAGGATGACTTGCGGGAGATTTGCCGGCTTCCCAATTTTGGGAATCTGCCGGATGTTCCGGGAGAGTTGGCAACCTTGCTTTACAGCAGTACTGCTAAGGGTGACCTAAATTAAGGGGAGAGGGGGCAACAGGCTGTAGCTTTGCCTATTGTGTCCAAAGACCTTGTACCGACCCTGTCCACAGTAGTTTTAGCCAGTGTTTTTTAATTGCATTAGTTTCCCCTATTATTAAGAATGACCCACATTAGTTTTATCCAGTATTAAAAAGTAACATATAGTAGTTTTCCCATTATAAAAATGACATGTGGTAGTTTTACCCACTTTTAA
This sequence comes from Limnodynastes dumerilii, assembly GCA_011038615.1. Lineage (NCBI taxonomy): Eukaryota > Metazoa > Chordata > Amphibia > Anura > Limnodynastidae > Limnodynastes > Limnodynastes dumerilii. Next base: position 80,933 of record WWET01003745.1, on the reverse strand, counting down.
TAATTAATTACCATAATTAAAGTGAAGCACCTACAAGGCCCCCCCCCACCTCCCTTTAAGTCACCATACCCCCCGCTGCTCACATAGACACCGGCCACATCAGATAACAGAGAGCCGTGTCATTTACATAAACAGTATTGGTTATACAGTAGGACCCGTTTCTGTGAATGACGTGACCTAACATATGCGGCCTTATCATTCTTGGAAACAGATTTGGTCCTACAGGGCCCCCATAGCCTTGTATAACCAATACTGTATAAATGATCGATGCGGACACATCTATTAGGTCAGCGTCATTAAAGCAGGGGGAGGATTAAAGGTAAGTAAAGAATAGAATAGGTTATTAAATGGAAAAGATGGGGCAGAAGTGGAGGCTGGGCACATACACAACACAAGAGGCAGACGTGGAGGCTGGGCACATATACAAGGGGCAGAAGTGGAGGCTAGGCACATATACAAGGGGCAGAAGTGGAGGCTGGGCGCATATACATGGGGCAGAAGTGGAGGCTGGGCACATATACATGGGGCAGAAGTGGATGGCTGGGGACATATACATGGGGTTGAAGTGGATATCTGTGGACATATACAAGGGGTAAAATTGGAGGCTGGGAACATATCCATGGGGTAGAAGTGGAGGCTGGGCACATACACAAGGGGCAGACGTGGAGAACTCTCTTGCAGAATTCTGCACAGGGTCACTTTAAGTTCTCAAGATGTCCCTGCTTGTACTCCCTAAAAAACCTGATGAGGGAATGAAGAGCAGGTTGCGCCTTTTTATCCTTTGACCTTCTGGCGCCTTGGATGGTTAAAGGGCCAGACAACATGGTCCCTCATATGGGGTTATTTACAGCATTTTAAGGTCTGGTAGGCTTGAATTTTAAGAACACACTTAATAGCTTGGAGCTGAATCCAGAGTTAAGAAGGAGCATGAAATTAGAGAGGCAAGAACATGTTGATTTCAGGGGGAGTCAAGTTAACTGTATTCTTTGCATGCAGGGATATATCTTTGAATTGCTTACTGCACACAGATACTGACCAGCGTTACTATCACACTGTTATTTAGACTTGGGCCAGGAAACATACAAAGCTCAACTCAACTAATACTGTTTGCAACAGATGAAATATGACTCCCCTGCAATAAACATGGTTTAGCCCAGGAGTAACTCATTCCAAGCACTTACTTAAGTCTGGATCCAGCCCTTGGGGGCTGGTGGAAAGTCAGAATCCTCATGGGAGGGATTGTAGAGGTTGGAAGAAGAGCAGGAGGTTCATTATCAGGATGTAGAATGTGTGAGAGAGCATGTGAGGAAATGAGGGGGAAATGGTAACTAGAATCTGATTGGTTGCTATGGACAACACTTTCACAGTTCTTTTTTTAGAAGTTTTAATGAATCTGCCCCAGGGCTCTCGCTGCCAGTATTAAGATAGGAAATATGTGACATTGGTTACACAAACCAACAGATGAAAATTGTTGTATAAAAAACAGTAATAATGAGAAGATGGCTATAAAACAGCAGCCGGTCAGCCCTCTCCTGAACATCTTCAACCTCCTTCTCCAGCTTCACAGCGTTCTGCAGAGACAGGATCCCTCACCTCACCAGCTGTGTGTCTCTACGTATCTTTTCCAAGATGGAGGATAAACCGTCCTCCTCCACTGAATGATCTTCCTTGGAGCCAGAGATCAGAGAGAGTCCTGACAGAAGAGCAGAACAAGGATTTATTTTCCATTCCATCTTACATCTCTACTTTCCTCTATGCACTACCTTTTATTGAAGACTAGCAACCATTGGCCGAAGACAGTGACCACTCTCCTGTAACGTCAGGGTAGAAATAGATTCTGGTATGGGGGTGGGGCTTAATGATGCAATTTATGCAAATTGTGTTATTAAGCCACGCCCCTGCCAATCACTACTGGAATCCCTAGTGTTAATGGTGGGTGGTGATTATGTCATCAAGTCCCGCCCATCCCTAGTAAATCTAGGGATTACAATAGAGATTGGCAAGGCGTTGGGACTAGCGGGAGATTTGCCGGCTTCCCCAGGATACCGGGAGAACTTTCAGGAGTCTCATGGATATGCCGAGACACTCAGCAACTCTGTAATGTCTAGGAGACCCCTGAAATTTAGGCAGTGGACAAATCTTCCCACATTTTAGGGCTTAATGCTGTAATTGGTCTCATCAAGCCCCTCCCCCACTGTGCAGCATTGCTCAGTGGGGGCCGAGTCTGTCAACTGTGTCTTCCTACAGGGAACTCTTGGAAGTTAGAAATAAAACATTGGCAATTATGAGCTAGTGTCATGTGACTTGGAAAACCATTTCCTGCACTGGCATGGAGTTCTGAGACCAGGGGCCTGATTCAGAGATTCGGAACTAACGATAGTTCCGTGCGTATATTTAGGGTCGGATCGATTTTGCATCAGTATATTTAGGATCGGATCGATTTTGCATCAACTGCACATGCGTAGTAATAGTGCAACGCCGTCTATGTTGAAGATAGGGTCGGAAATGCCTTAAGGTTGAACTTGTCAATCGGTCGGAAAACATTTGCGATCCTAATTCCAGCGGAAATATACGGACCTAAGGATTTGCATAGAAATGGGCGGGGGGAGGCATTTAGATGAGGGAAAGTGGGAGCGCTTACAGAGTTAGGGCCCAAAATATACGCAACTAATACACATAGGGTCGGAAGTGAGTGCAGCCAGTTAGGGCAAGTCTATGGAGATGGAAGTTTAGGTCCGGCCGAGGTTTGCGAGGGGGGTGACAGTTTAATTAGGTGGGTGTAACCTGTTCCAACCTGCCACTTAATTGCGTATATTTGCGGCCCGATCGCCGACGGATCTCTGAATACGGCCCCAGGACTCTAACTTAAGATTTCCCATCCGACATCACTTAAAATGATAACAGAACATGTGTAGAGCCTGTCTATGTGGTACATCTAATATGCCTAACACCTCCTCCTAGCGCTTGTCCCAGTACTGCCATTGGACACCTAGGGGCTGTTCATGTAGACTCCAAAGCATTTACTTTCTGCACATGCTCATTGTCGCTCCTTGGTAAGTGTGCAATCAATGTAAAAAAAAAAAAAAAAAAGCAAAATGCGTCATGTCCACTGATGTCCACTTCCCCCCCCACCCACTTTCACAGAACTTTCTACTTACGTAAGAATGCCACGCCCATCCGTACGTATCTCACTAAGCACTGATTTGAATTACGTGCTTAATGTATTTCCGTGCGTAAATCCTACGTAGCTTGCAAAAAAAAGTTACTATACCTGCGCATTTCATCCGTACCTAAATAAATGCACGGAAAAAGTAGCAAAATCGTAAGTGCGAATCCGGTGCTTAATCGTTAATCATTTCTCAGCAGTGTCCTGCAAGACGTCGTCGCTCCCACAAATGCTGTCTCTACGAAGACGCCAGCAACGACAGGCAAGTTCAATTCAGCCTATCCCTAACCTTCCTCCTTCTACAACCTAACCTTAACCCTTCCATCCCTAACCTTAACCCTCCTCTCTTTGCAGCCTAACCTTAACCCTCCCCTAACCCTCCTTATCCCACACGGGCTGTCGCAGCGATAACTACGTCCCATTCATACAGAAGCAGCACTGACGTTACTTGCAGGATTACCTTGGTATAGAGGGAAACTTCTGTCACATGTCCCATCCGATTTATGCACTTTGCTGCCTATGTACATGATTAAGACAATTTCCAGGATCCCCAAAACCAACAGACACATTGTGCCAGTGAAGAACGTCACTGCAACAGAGAAGGGTTCAGTGTATATATGTCAGGGGGTAGGTGATGACAGCAATGGCGGCTTATATCTTTTGGTGTAAGGTGACATCTGCACGGGACACAGATGTCAGGGTGACTCCAAGGCAGTTAAATCCCCTCCCCCACCATTCACTATGGCTACCTTCCACAACCCAAATGTGTATGTGCATAAGACACAACTGCAGAGGGGTCCAAGAGGGAGGGTTCGAGGAGCCCCATCGCCAGGCCCCTGAAATTTACTGTGGGGCCCAGTGATGCTTTATCCCTGCTTAGTATACATGGTTGATCAAAGACAGAGTGGAGGAAATAAAGAGGGGAGAGAGAGTAAAATAGAAGGGGAAAAAGGGTGGGGGGGGGGGGACGGATATCCAGCCTCCCTTTTGTGCCCCCTTATATATATCCAGCCTCCCTTTTGTGCCCCCTTATATATATCCAGCCTCCCTTTTGTGCCCCCTTATATATATCCAGCCTCCCTTTTGTGCCCCCTTATATATATCCAGCCTCCCTTTTGTGCCCCCTTATATATATCCAGCCTCCCTTTTGTGCCCCCTTATATATATCCAGCCTCCCTTTTGTGCCCCCTTATATATATCCAGCCTCCCTTTTGTGCCCCCTTATATATATCCAGCCTCCCTTTTGTGCCCCCTTATATATATCCAGCCTCCCTTTTGTGCCCCCTTATATATATCCAGCCTCCCTTTTGTGCCCCCTTATATATATCCAGCCTCCCTTTTGTGCCCCCTTATATATATCCAGCCTCCCTTTTGTGCCCCCTTATATATATCCAGCCTCCCTTTTGTGCCCCCTTATATATATCCAGCCTCCCTTTTGTGCCCCCTTATATATATCCAGCCTCCCTTTTGTGCCCCCTTATATATATCCAGCCTCCCTTTTGTGCCCCCTTATATATATCCAGCCTCCCTTTTGTGCCCCCTTATATATATCCAGCCTCCCTTTTGTGCCCCCTTATATATATCCAGCCTCCCTTTTGTGCCCCCTTATATATATCCAGCCTCCCTTTTGTGCCCCCTTATATATATCCAGCCTCCCTTTTGTGCCCCCTTATATATATCCAGCCTCCCTTTTGTGCCCCCTTATATATATCCAGCCTCCCTTTTGTGCCCCCTTATATATATCCAGCCTCCCTTTTGTGCCCCCTTATATATATCCAGCCTCCCTTTTGTGCCCCCTTATATATATCCAGCCTCCCTTTTGTGCCCCCTTATATATATCCAGCCTCCCTTTTGTGCCCCCTTATATATATCCAGCCTCCCTTTTGTGCCCCCTTATATATATCCAGCCTCCCTTTTGTGCCCCCTTATATATATCCAGCCTCCCTTTTGTGCCCCCTTATATATATCCAGCCTCCCTTTTGTGCCCCCTTATATATATCCAGCCTCCCTTTTGTGCCCCCTTATATATATCCAGCCTCCCTTTTGTGCCCCCTTATATATATCCAGCCTCCCTTTTGTGCCCCCTTATATATATCCAGCCTCCCTTTTGTGCCCCCTTATATATATCCAGCCTCCCTTTTGTGCCCCCTTATATATATCCAGCCTCCCTTTTGTGCCCCCTTATATATATCCAGCCTCCCTTTTGTGCCCCCTTATATATATCCAGCCTCCCTTTTGTGCCCCCTTATATATATCCAGCCTCCCTTTTGTGCCCCCTTATATATATCCAGCCTCCCTTTTGTGCCCCCTTATATATATCCAGCCTCCCTTTTGTGCCCCCTTATATATATCCAGCCTCCCTTTTGTGCCCCCTTATATATATCCAGCCTCCCTTTTGTGCCCCCTTATATATATCCAGCCTCCCTTTTGTGCCCCCTTATATATATCCAGCCTCCCTTTTGTGCCCCCTTATATATATCCAGCCTCCCTTTTGTGCCCCCTTATATATATCCAGCCTCCCTTTTGTGCCCCCTTATATATATCCAGCCTCCCTTTTGTGCCCCCTTATATATATCCAGCCTCCCTTTTGTGCCCCCTTATATATATCCAGCCTCCCTTTTGTGCCCCCTTATATATATCCAGCCTCCCTTTTGTGCCCCCTTATATATATCCAGCCTCCCTTTTGTGCCCCCTTATATATATCCAGCCTCCCTTTTGTGCCCCCTTATATATATCCAGCCTCCCTTTTGTGCCCCCTTATATATATCCAGCCTCCCTTTTGTGCCCCCTTATATATATCCAGCCTCCCTTTTGTGCCCCCTTATATATATCCAGCCTCCCTTTTGTGCCCCCTTATATATATCCAGCCTCCCTTTTGTGCCCCCTTATATATATCCAGCCTCCCTTTTGTGCCCCCTTATATATATCCAGCCTCCCTTTTGTGCCCCCTTATATATATCCAGCCTCCCTTTTGTGCCCCCTTATATATATCCAGCCTCCCTTTTGTGCCCCCTTATATATATCCAGCCTCCCTTTTGTGCCCCCTTATATATATCCAGCCTCCCTTTTGTGCCCCCTTATATATATCCAGCCTCCCTTTTGTGCCCCCTTATATATATCCAGCCTCCCTTTTGTGCCCCCTTATATATATCCAGCCTCCCTTTTGTGCCCCCTTATATATATCCAGCCTCCCTTTTGTGCCCCCTTATATATATCCAGCCTCCCTTTTGTGCCCCCTTATATATATCCAGCCTCCCTTTTGTGCCCCCTTATATATATCCAGCCTCCCTTTTGTGCCCCCTTATATATATCCAGCCTCCCTTTTGTGCCCCCTTATATATATCCAGCCTCCCTTTTGTGCCCCCTTATATATATCCAGCCTCCCTTTTGTGCCCCCTTATATATATCCAGCCTCCCTTTTGTGCCCCCTTATATATATCCAGCCTCCCTTTTGTGCCCCCTTATATATATCCAGCCTCCCTTTTGTGCCCCCTTATATATATCCAGCCTCCCTTTTGTGCCCCCTTATATATATCCAGCCTCCCTTTTGTGCCCCCTTATATATATCCAGCCTCCCTTTTGTGCCCCCTTATATATATCCAGCCTCCCTTTTGTGCCCCCTTATATATATCCAGCCTCCCTTTTGTGCCCCCTTATATATATCCAGCCTCCCTTTTGTGCCCCCTTATATATATCCAGCCTCCCTTTTGTGCCCCCTTATATATATCCAGCCTCCCTTTTGTGCCCCCTTATATATATCCAGCCTCCCTTTTGTGCCCCCTTATATATATCCAGCCTCCCTTTTGTGCCCCCTTATATATATCCAGCCTCCCTTTTGTGCCCCCTTATATATATCCAGCCTCCCTTTTGTGCCCCCTTATATATATCCAGCCTCCCTTTTGTGCCCCCTTATATATATCCAGCCTCCCTTTTGTGCCCCCTTATATATATCCAGCCTCCCTTTTGTGCCCCCTTATATATATCCAGCCTCCCTTTTGTGCCCCCTTATATATATCCAGCCTCCCTTTTGTGCCCCCTTATATATATCCAGCCTCCCTTTTGTGCCCCCTTATATATATCCAGCCTCCCTTTTGTGCCCCCTTATATATATCCAGCCTCCCTTTTGTGCCCCCTTATATATATCCAGCCTCCCTTTTGTGCCCCCTTATATATATCCAGCCTCCCTTTTGTGCCCCCTTATATATATCCAGCCTCCCTTTTGTGCCCCCTTATATATATCCAGCCTCCCTTTTGTGCCCCCTTATATATATCCAGCCTCCCTTTTGTGCCCCCTTATATATATCCAGCCTCCCTTTTGTGCCCCCTTATATATATCCAGCCTCCCTTTTGTGCCCCCTTATATATATCCAGCCTCCCTTTTGTGCCCCCTTATATATATCCAGCCTCCCTTTTGTGCCCCCTTATATATATCCAGCCTCCCTTTTGTGCCCCCTTATATATATCCAGCCTCCCTTTTGTGCCCCCTTATATATATCCAGCCTCCCTTTTGTGCCCCCTTATATATATCCAGCCTCCCTTTTGTGCCCCCTTATATATATCCAGCCTCCCTTTTGTGCCCCCTTATATATATCCAGCCTCCCTTTTGTGCCCCCTTATATATATCCAGCCTCCCTTTTGTGCCCCCTTATATATATCCAGCCTCCCTTTTGTGCCCCCTTATATATATCCAGCCTCCCTTTTGTGCCCCCTTATATATATCCAGCCTCCCTTTTGTGCCCCCTTATATATATCCAGCCTCCCTTTTGTGCCCCCTTATATATATCCAGCCTCCCTTTTGTGCCCCCTTATATATATCCAGCCTCCCTTTTGTGCCCCCTTATATATATCCAGCCTCCCTTTTGTGCCCCCTTATATATATCCAGCCTCCCTTTTGTGCCCCCTTATATATATCCAGCCTCCCTTTTGTGCCCCCTTATATATATCCAGCCTCCCTTTTGTGCCCCCTTATATATATCCAGCCTCCCTTTTGTGCCCCCTTATATATATCCAGCCTCCCTTTTGTGCCCCCTTAAATGTAATAGCCTCCTATTGTGCAGTGGCGGCCCTAGGTTTTGCGGGGGCCTACGTAACTGTGAATCCGGAGCTCTGTGTGGTTTTTTTTAAAACAATAAATACATTTTAAAAATGACTTTGTTTTTCTTTCATTATAATTAAAAATAAATAAATAAATCTAAGCAGTGAAATAAAAAGAAACACAAGTAAAGAGAGTTAAACATACCTGTCCAGCGTCTTCCTCTGACGTCCCGGAGATTGAGGTTCCAGCGCATTGCACAGTGTATTTAACTTTTGGGACTTTCAAGTCCCAAAAGTAAGCTGCTGCGCATGCGCCTGGACTTAATATACAATCGAAGCCGAAACGCCTCTAGCGAATGTCCCACAGACCATGGAGGGACCTTGGCGGAGGGATATGAGTAAATACTACCCGCGGTATTGCCATGCGAGGCGCAGCAAGCCTGGATGCTATCATTAGCACTCGATGCGCTAATGATAGTAAATGGAGCCCTAGGTGTCAGCACATACATTAAAAGGAGGGTCAGTTCACAATGAGGCTGATCCAGAACTAGGGCTGCCGCCGTAACCGCCGTATGTGTAAGACCGGCAGTTCCTTAGGATTGGGCGTCCCTAACTGTTGCGTAAACGCAACAGTTAAGGAAGGAAGGCTGGGGTGGGGGTAACAAAATGAGGGCGGGTTTGGACATTTACGCCGGCTCAAGTTAGGGTAGGCTTCAGCCGGCGTAAGTGTGTGTAATTACGCCACAGGGGGAGTGCATGCCGATACGCTGTGCGTTAGTACGTACAGCGCATTGGCGGAAGTCTGGATCAGGCCCAATATAGCTCTATTGGGTTAAGCTCACCTGGCCAGCGTCAAGGCACCTCCTGTAGGTGAGACCCTATCCCCATTTGAAAAGTGTGCAGGGACCATATTGAGGAGGGGTCAGGTCAATTTAAATGCCTCCCCCCAGCCACTTTGCGTATCCTCGTTCTTACAGAGTGCTGGCACTTACGCACGTCCTTAGACATTGAAATCAACTGCGTAATGAGTTCTTATGTGTATCATCTGCCGCATGCATACGCAGGTTGCAAAAATGTGTAAACATATATTGTATGTGTATATTTTAGAGCATTATGAAGTCTGAACACGGCCCTTCTGTATGTAGGAAGATCCATGGAAGGAGTCAACCCTTCTAATCTCCCTGGGGTACAGGCATGGTAATAGATGGCCAAGGAGGAGAGCAGGAGGAAAGGGAGGGATCTGGGCAGGTAAGCTCACTCCCCTCATCCCTGCGGATCTCTGTGCGCACGGCAGTCGCTCGGCAGAACTGAATTCGGTCCATAGACATTCGTCACACCTCTTACTGCACACTGAATGTTATACCGTGTACTTGAGCATTGAATAGTGCTGGATTTTGCCCTCTTCCACCACGAGGTCCAGCATTTGCCATTCTGCATTCTCAATGAGGAGCTTCAAACTCTCTACATAGTACTGAGAGGAATTCTTCATTGCCTTCAGAACAATGTCGCTCTCTGTGGATGACAGCACAAGGTTACCTTTACTGAACGGAATAATAAAGAACGATTGTTATTACTATTGGACCGGATCCATAGGATGAAGGTAAGAAGAAATCAGGTGCAAAGTTACACCTGGGCAAAACCATGTTGAATTTTAGGGAGGGGGGGAGTATATATATATATACAGTGCTTTTTTTGTAAGACAAAAGGTGCCGTAACTCACATCAACTCATGCGCGACCACACGACCAATCACAAGCCACTTCGTCCGTGCTGGTTGTGATGCCGCCATAGCGCCATCACAACCAGCACAGACGAAGTACGCTTCCCCCTCAAGGAGATTTTCATCAGGACAAAAGAAAAGATGTGCCCTGATAAAAATCTCCTTGAGGGAGATTGAAACGTCGGACCATGATCTCTTCATAAATTAACATGTGAAAACCCTAAAAATGTATAGTGGTGACTATGATATGCTTTGTTTTATTGTGGTTACAATTGTGTTGTATGATACGGCTTACTACAATCTAGGATGGTCACTAGTGTTAAATTGTTAAACAGAATGGTGTAAAATTTTAATTAGAGTCTGCAGGGGAGACGCTGAACACCCTAGCACCGGCCCTGGCTGTGCTGTTTCAACAACAACCTGGCTGCTTAGCCACAGCCATGATTGCTGTCATCCAGCTTCTTGAGAGAGCAGCATCCTGTCTGCCTAATAACAGCCAGGATCTCCTCAAGCAGCCAGAGGAGGAAAAGTTCACGCACGTAGTATGGCATGAGTAAAACACCAGAGCAATGCTTGCTTGGATCCAATAATTTGATCTTTTGACATTCTTAAACATTATCGGACCAAAGCTGCCAATTTTCCTAAACCACCATCGGCTGGGTGGAGTAACTGCCCTACAGGAATATTAAAGTAATCAAAGCTCTGCATTCTACAAGTTATTACTGCAATACAGACAGAGTAACTCCAGCCAGGAGGTGTAGGAACTCCGAACCGGAGCTTCTCTCTATTCTTCATTTTTCAGCCAATAGTTTAGCTGCCCAGATGGGTCTCCTGCCAAGATTTACAGGAGACTCAGCCAATCACTGCAGGAACTGACAGGAAGCCCGTGCATCCAATCAACTGCCTTCTGTCAATCTCTGCAGCAGCTCCCTCTTCTGCCACGATTGTCCGTCCCAGCAGGAGAGGTGCCGTTTATCGGGCTACCTCCTGCTGGGGTCAATAATCTTGGTACTGTGTGGCCAGCATGACCCTGCCTTAATTTTTTTGTACTGTTCCCAAGTAAAATAGGGAGGGTGCTAAGTCTACATAGTAAGTATGGGCAGCATCAGAAATGTTAGCACCCGTGACATATCCGCGGCCCTTTATGGGACGTCACTTCCCTGCGCATTGGCGCCAGGGCCGGAATGAGGCCCACATGCTTTGGAGGAGGATGTCATACTTATACACCGCTGTGGAAGCCTGGAGATCTGCAGTGTGTGAGGGCCTATTTTCAGATGGAGGCCTGGTGCTGAAGTCCCATTAACCCCATTGTTAATTTGACTCTGATGTGCCCCCTAATTTGCAGCTCTAAGCAGAAAGTATTGGCGGTAGGATTAAATGATATTAAATACAATTAATCTGACTGAATGAAGCCCTGCGTATAATCATTGTTTAATTTTTACTTATAATTTTTTTTATGATAGTTAACATTTTAATTTATTTATGTATTTATTTACATGCATATACGTGTATTCTAGCTGTCTTCCCATACATACCCCCTATTCTAATAACAGTTATTAGCAGGAAGGAAAGGGAGGTATATGGGGGGTACCGCTGGAAGTACTGCTATCCTCAGATGGCGTTATTCTTACGCTCAGAGCTGAGTGAGAAACTCTGCTCCGATATTAATGAAATATGACCTGGAAACCGCAGCTTTTCATGGAGATCCATGTTTTGTAAATATGATCGACTTCATTTTAGGTGAAAACAGGCATTATCGCATCAAAATGCATTAAAAAGGGCTTTATAATTACAGCCCTTCATCTCTCCAGTGGTATAATGCACAGAAGCCAACTCACCGTGGTGCATGAAGCTTGTCAGCGACACAGCACATTTCTGGACATCGAACGGGAAATAGTAAATATCTAAAATGCATGTGCTGGTCAATCGGCAGGGCTTGGCCGCTGTAATCATGCCATCGGAGGTGACGTTGGCAAATTGCATCCATGCATTTGTGTCCTCAACCACTCTGCAGAGAAAGAGAGATAATGCCCTGAGATAGAGCAGGAGCACTGACCACAGCATCCAATCATATTCCAGCTTTCATTGAATTCTCTTGATAAATGCTAGCTAGAGTCTGATTGGATGCTGAGGGAAACAACTTTTCCTTTTTTTGAAGTTTTGGCAAATATTACCCCGTTGTCTTTTTATAGTTTATAGATATAACAAAGATGGTACTTGACTATCAAATACAAATGTCTCAAAAGGAGGATTGGCCAGAGGATCATGAGGATTAGACAAATGTATTACCATTTAACCTTCTGAGCGCAATGCTAAAAGTATAGGAATGCTCTTTGCTGTTTGCTGGTATTTAATTAAAACAAAAACCTTTTAGTTCTGGCACAGGGTCTTACTCACCATTTCCGCTAACACCTCGATGGGCCATTCTGGGAGTCTTTTCTCAACACTTAGGGCAAGATTTATAAGGGGCGCTTTAATGCAGCTTTTTAAATTGCTAAACATTGCTGTAAATCGCATGCATTTTCGGCGGATTAATCGTCTAATTTACTAAGCGGCAATTTAAGAATGCGATTTGGAAACTCCTGCGATGTATTGCGATTAACTATAGCGAGTTTAGGTTCAACTCGTACGAGTTAATGCTAGACTCGCTATAGTTATACCGCGATGTAGATCCTGGCCCTTCAATAAATGTTTGTAAAATAATTATCCCTCACTATAAACTCTAAAATGCATATCATTAACCCTTAGCATGCTGCTGCATGTAGTACTATAAGGCACAGCATGCCCTTGCATTGCAGGGCATGCTGCGCCTTATAGTACCATAAGCGGCAGCATGCTAAGGGTTAATTGCATGCTGCCGATTCATTTTTAAGTATTGGGGAGTCTTAGTAAACATGTAAACAATAATGATGGGTGCATGCAAAAGCAAATTGAGTGCCGATTTAATAGAAATCGACACTCACACCCTTGCGATTTTTAAGCATGTGATTTTAGAGCAAATCTTTAGCAATTAGTAAATCCAGAGATTTGTACGGGCATCATGCTAAAAATTGCACGAGCGATGTAAACAAATGCGAATTTTAAACACACTCATTACATAAACAAACTCATTAGTAAATTCATTAGTAAATTCATCGATTGGTGCTAAACACATCACATCTCTAGCGATTTCACACAAATCGACTTTAGTAAATCAGGCCCTTAAGGTTTTCTCCTGGCTATAAAAAATGACTATTAGCAGTATCGGCAGCGGCTAGGAAATGTATACTACAGTCACGGCTGCAGCTCGTCTCCCCTTCCGAGAAAAGCTTTTCTATCTGTTTAAAATGGACTGGCTCGAGGCTTCGCCTACAAAAAGAAGCCAGGGTCGAAAACTGATTCACAACATGGGAAGGTTTTATTAATACACTGTCTGATCCGGTTAGGCGCAGGATATGGGACTGTTTCCGACAAACTTATTGGTTCGGATTGCGAATCCATTCCCAAGACCCTCCAGTGCCGCTTGAGAACCACCCAGCGTCATGTGAGCGGGGCGACTCGCGTCAATTCTGTTGAAAACATAAAAAAAACTAAATAAACCTGTACTGATTCTTGCTATGATATAAATTGCGAGGGAGGATAGCCAGAAGGGTTTTATCAGTCTTTATATTCCGTTCCTCTTATTATAACCCGATAGGTCCGGATTCACAGTTACTCAGTTTTCGTCTTAGAGACGTTGTTTTAAGAATTGAGCTTATTTACGTTATCTACGTACCATCTCTCTACATAGATTGCGTAAGCGCGGTCTTTAGACAGAAATGGTACGTAGATAGTGTAAATAAGCTACTAGGCATGCGTAGTAGCTCAGTTCTTAAAACAACGTACGTAAAATGAAAACTACGTAACTGTGAATCTGCACCACAGTGTGGAGACTCAACAGATCTATTATGTGCAGTGTGCGACCACGGGTATTCATCTTGTTGTAGTCTGTGTCACTGATCCGCTAAACAAGCTAGCATTATTACTCTGTGTGACAACCTTTGAATGTTGGTATAATCCCCTATAAACCTGCTGTCACGAAAATGTTCTGTTATTACTTTCTTGTGTTTAAATAAAAGTAAATAAAAAAACCTTTTTATTTATAAATAAGCTAATTTATGTCATGACTATATTTTATCAATATTCACATTGGACCGGACCCAGAGGTAATACTATCAGGGGACTTGCGCACATGGGGGTGTACTCAGAGATCCGTTTTTTAAAAGTATTATATATTATACGCACGAACGGAGCAAGGAAACGTCCACCAACAACCCCGACACTCCCCTCTCCCGGACGTGCGGTCAGTGACTTATGGGTCCATAGACCACTCTGTTCTATACGTGTGTATAGATGTGCTCCGTCCGTATCAATACTGGTTGACCACGCCTCCATACAATCATTTAAATGCCTCCCCCCACCCACTTTTATGTCAATTTTTCCATACGTCCGTTAGCCACTTCCATGCGTATAGTCAATGTAAAGTACGTACATAAAGTTACGATGTGTGCGCAGCTGATCCAATCCTAAAAATACGCACGGAACTTTCTTCAAAAATGGATCTCTGAATACAGCCCATAATTTGCATAAAGCCTCTGACATGTAGAGTCAGGGGAGGGGAAGGGCAGGTTCAACGCAGATTAATGCGTAACAGCTAAGGAAGGGTTAATACTACCAATAGAGGGGAGTGACGGGGGCGTGCATTCCCCTCTACCTTGCGTAATATCAGACCCCGCATGTACGCAGTGCGTGCGGGGATCTGGATTTGGATTGTGCCTTGTGATTGGCTGCAATGTGTTCTTACGCAACCTGACGTACTGGCGCAGGGATTCAGAGCTGCCGCTGCTTTTCACGTCTGGATCACGCCTAAACCTTTAATAAGTTGCGCGCGTTATTACAGACCGTAGAGTAAGGTCTGGATCAGGCCGTTAACCTGTACTTTACGTCACAGTCCTCACACACGTCAGTGAAGTGATCTTACTGTTCATGGATGTAGAGGTCCGGCACCCAGAAGTGTGACAGCGGGAGTGTTATATGGCTGATGTTACAAAAATCTTCGGGGTTCCATGACACAAATTCCTTTTTCCACGTCTGGTGAGAAGATATACGCGTTACAGACAGTCAAATAAACAGAAACTTTAGAGACAAAGGGCCGTATTGGCAGATCCATTCGTTAAAGGTACGTAATTATACGCACGCTCGTTGCAAGCCAACACCCATGACACTAAGCTCACACGGACGGGTTTTCGTTGACTTCCGCCACCATAGAGAACCCTTATCAATACTTACGTACGTGCGTATGTAGCTAACCGCTCCCTCAAATGGTCATTGAAATTCCTCCCCCACCCACTTTCACGTAACTTTTTCCGTACGGATTTCAACCACGACCCTCCGCACAAGTGCGATTCACAAGTACGCGCCTAATGGACTTCCGTGCGTAAATTCAATGTAAATAGCGTAAATAAAGTTACTATGCATGCGCAGTTACTCCGATCCTAAAAATACGCACGGAACTCCGCGCAAAAACGGATCTGTGAATACGGCTCAAATACATGAGTGATGGTGGCGCGGGATCTTACCAGTGACATCCAGAAATAGGTGTTTATAGTCTGTGTCTTCTCAACCTGTGGACAGAGGACATTAGTGTCACGGGGGAGAGAAGATGGAGTGACATGTTTCCCATAAAGCACTGAGGCATAACTTGCTGGGAGACAATCAGGTCAGGTGACTGGACAGGTGACAGAGGGGGTTACAGTGGGTCTTGACCTTCTCATTCTGGTCACAGAGGTTCTCTGAAAGCATGGGGTTAATCACACCCCCTCCCCCTCTATCAAAAGGGGCTCCGTTCCGACAATGATACAGTAGATCCTCCAACATGACCCATTCCATTAAGTACAAATTAATCTGCTTCGGAACTTCAAACTGTCAGTTACTATGGTAACCACCTCTGTTTAAAAGGAAAATGTTTTTCAAACATCAGTTAATTAATTAATATCAGGTGAGTGACAGTTGGAAGCTCAGGAGTGGAGTATTCTGTACCTAATGGAAGGGGTCATGTTGGAGGGTATGATACAGGTACCAGCTGAATGGCGACTGTATCAATGTCGTAATGTTATGGAAAATTGCTATTGGGAATGGGTAACTATTTCTTTAACTTTCTTTTATTGAAGCATCCAACATGTGATACAAGAAACATAGGCAGAGGCAAACAGAGGCTGCTGTAGCCTTATCAGATTATAACAGTTGCGATTAAACAAAGTACAGCAACATTACAACAGGGTAATAGCAATACAACTATCTGTAATAGAACAAATACAGGAGGGAAGGGGAGGGTCGAAGGATCACTGACCAAAAGACCATAGAAGCGAACCGATCGTCGGAGACACACGAAATAATGGAGTTAAAGGCAGCTGCAAAGAGCCAGAGTTACTAAATTAAATGGGGAGTAAATTTAGGATGGGTAACTATTTCTACCGGTTCCCAATAGCCACAGGCTGCGGAGGCTTCGGGGGGCTCGAGTTAGGGTTAGGCCTGGAGAAGGAAGGGTTAGGATTAGGCTGTGGGACATTTAGGGTTAAGATTAGGGCAGAAGGGAAAGGTTAGGGTTAGACTGCTGGAAACAGGGTGTTAGGGTAGGGTTAAGTGTAGAGCTAGGATGCAGGTTCTTACCTGTCGGCAGATTACTGTTCGTGATTGAAGGAGTTGCATCACTGCCGCTGTAGAAAATGAAGACTGCCGGCAATTGCTAGCAGTCACTATTGAACTGCCACACGATGAGCTGTTGCAAAACAGACCATCGTGCCCACAAACAACACCTGTACTGACTTATCAGTAATCTGCCTGCTGGCAATAGTCAGGACCACTGTGGGCAGAAAGGCCTTGACGGCAGCTTATGGCGTCTGTTACTGGTTAATGACAGTGTTGCTGGGACATTTTTTTTCGCTTTGTTTCTGATAAAGCAAATTTTCCCCCGGCCTTTCATGTACCTGTTTGCGTTAACCTATAAATTGATCTGAGCAACTTCCATTTTGTGTATTAAATACACTGTAGTATTGCCGGCAGGCGGATTGCTGATGAGTCTGTATGACCATTTCAGTCATAGAGACTCTCAGTGTGCAGGCTTGCCTGTGCACTTCCCTTTGCGCCTCCCTTTTCCTCCTCCCTCCTGACACAGTCACTGAGGAGTGAAGGTGATGACCTAAGGGCACATATGCATCCCTTGAGTCCCGCTGAGGACCCATTAGGACAGAGAAGGTAAGTGAACCGAGGGTTTTTTTTTAAACACAAGTCTATAAAATGTTTATTTTTATAATTAATTATAATCTTACCACAGACAGAATGGAGATGAATAGTACGTCCACTGAAACCATTAATGGCTTCCTCCAGTCCTGTTTTGGCATGGTCATTAATAGTAAATGTTCCCGTTCGGTGATATTGAGAGATTCAGCCACGTCATATTGCTTACAGGTCTGATTCAGCAGTACCCCGGGAATAAACTTGATTAAGCAGGACCCCGGGAATAACCTCTATAAAAGCACAGAAAGACGATACAGTAAAAATGTTATCATATATATTAAGCAATCATTGAAAAATTCAGACTTTTCACCAAAACAGAAGGACTGCTGACAGCCAACAGTCTAACTCAATTGTGGGGTAATTTCTGTGGTTTGGATGTGTACACAGAGAGATTAAACGTCTATATTGTACAGTGACTAAGAGGGAACGCGCACATGTAAACTCAGCTCCACCCATCTATAGGAAGATATTGGAAGTGCCAATTCTCTTAATTCTGGATCCCTAACAAGTCTGCAGACTCGTTACTACTGTTCTACCATTTCTGTATACTGATTTCTAATTCCTATTTCTTATATAAAAACATAATATTTTCGAGTATAACTGCACCATTCTCACACTACAAACTGCATGGCGCTGATTTCCAAGTGAGTTGAAGATACCTAACGTTTCTTACCCCTCACCTAGAGAAATAGACAGCACTTAAGTGGAAACCCTCCTCATCTGGGGAGAGGAATTAATAGCAGAAAGAGAGAAGTAGTGATGTCACTTTATAGGTCATTGGTGCGACCTCATCTGGAATACTGTGATCAGTTCTGGAGGCCATATCTCCAGAAAGACATAAATACATTAGAGACTGTGCAAAGACGAGCAACCAGAATGTTATATCAAGGAGTGTAACAGGAGGTGGGCATTTTTGTAGGGAAGAAATGTAATAGAACATGAGGCAATGGGGCTGATCCTAAGGAACGGCGGACAAGGGAATTACGTACAGCTCGTACGTAATTCCCCTATATTGAAGGTTGTGCGCCACTATGGCCGGCGTACGTAACGTAGATTAGAAATGCCGGCTATTATGAAAAGGGGGCTTACCCCCTTTACGCATGTCATATCTCCGCCGTGAACTGTTTGTAACAGTTAGGTTAATAAACTGGACACATAAGTGTGATTTCCTACCGATAGCGGGGAGTGCACAGGGTGTGCACTCCCTGCTACGATGCCAGCTGTAATTACCTCGGGCGCTCGTAGGTCAGGATCCGGCCCAATGGGTATAAACTGTTAGGTGTGGTATGTTTAGAGGACAAATTACTTCACCAAAAGGGTAGTTGATAAGTGGAATAGCTGAGGTGGTAGAGAATAACTCAATGGAATAATTAAAAATGCTTAGGATCAGAGCCGAATTAAGACTTCATGGGGACCTAAGCAAGATACCGGTTTTGAAGGCCCCCCTCCCAATGAATCGATATATATACATACACACGCGCACATAATATATATATATGTAAAAACACAGGTGATCTATGGTGAAGGTAAAACTATTTAAACTCTATACACTTATGCATTACTTGTTGTGTATCCCTGATGAAAGGTCTGAACAATAAATAGAACTGAAACGTCGGATCATTCCGGTGTCCGAGTAACTTTATGTCTCGTCTCTGAGTACCCCCATCTGTCTTTGTTTGTATTTCTGAGTATGAATCTCAGTTAAGGGGAGAAGCACCTGAGCACCTATTATTTGTATCGACCTACAGTGAGTGCCAGCTAACAAGGACTTTTTTTTATATATATATATTTAAAGTTAAAACCCCCCCAATGCTAAATCATTACTCTCACAGAACTGGCATCTAATAAAAAATAAATCTAAAAATAAATGCTTACCTGTGAATTCTCACAAAGTCCAGATTCCACGATCCCTCTCTCCTAGCTGGGCCCTGCGCTCCTCTCTAAGCGCGAGCGGCATGGTGCAGCACTGGCGTGACATCATGACGTCACAAAGTGCATTACTGGGATCCAGGGAGGTGGGCCTAAAGCCAGTAATAGTTCGACGGCTTGGGCCCGTAACTAGTGGCGTATCTACCATGGGTGCAGAGTGTGCAGTGCAAACGGGACCCCGCAGACAAGGGGGCCGCCCGTGGCACTCACCCTGCACCCAATGGAAGATCCCAATACCACCTATTTCTGTACAAATGGTGACGGTCTCCAGCAGCCTTCCGTTCCCAACAGTGATAGGTGGCAGAAGGAGGCTGGCACAGGCAGTTGGGGGCAGACATGGAAGCAATATTAATAGGGGGCAGACATGGAGGCTGGCAGTATTAATTGGGGGCAGACATGGAGACTGGCCAGGCCCTAGGCGCTCGCCTAGGATGCCTAGTGGGTAATCCGGCCCTGTTTAGGATTAAATAGAGATATCCTGAATGTTAAACTAAATTGAGGGTGAAATACTGTCTAGGTTCAGTATGAGGTTTTGTTTTTAAATGTTCTGGCTATACGAACCAAGTGGCCCTTATCTGCTGTCACATTGTATGTGTGTATGTTTCTAGATCTAATCAGGGTTGCCGACTCTCCTGGAATATCTGGGAGACTCCCGGAATTTGGGCTGTTCTCCCGGGAGAGTCGGCAAACCTCCCGGAAGCCCCAACAGATAAAAATGACCTTTGTAATCCCTCACACCCACCCGCGCTACATATGATTAAGTGAGGGTGATTGACAGTGGGCGGGGCTTAATGCATAAATTGCGTCATTAAGCCCTTCCCTTCGCTGTAATCTATAGCTACCTTCCGGGTTCTCCCGGAGGGAAGCTTTCAATGGTTGGCAACCCTGGATCTAATACATTTTAAATAAAAAAAACTTCTGCCAAATATTTTAAATAAAAGATCAATTAGAAAAAACCTTGTCCTGTCATTCCAAGCAGAAAAATTGTAATAACCTTGTATTGTGCATGAAAATACAGATAGTTATTCTCTGGTTCTGGTAGCAGGGTGGGGGAGGAAAAAATGGTGACACCCTCTAAACCTTTAATTTTTTATTACTATTTTTCAAATCTCTGGATTTTAAGAATATTCTAAATAGTAAAGTAACAGAAGAAGAGTAATTGAAGGTTATAAAAGCTTTTAAGAAGAAAAAAGTAAGAAGAACAAATGGTTCTAGTACAATAATCAGAACTTATTTCCCCAATTATTATTTTTTGAACAAAAAGATGTCATTTTTCCACTAAACTGAACTGCTGCCGCAAATTCTATTGAAAGTCTCTCTTTCTCTCTCTCTCTCTCTCTGTCTCTCTCTCTCTCTCTCTCTCTCTCTCTCCCACACCCAGAGATAGAATAAGATCG
>WWET01003744.1:132390-146956 GCA_011038615.1 Limnodynastes dumerilii | reverse complement strand
TATTTTTATTTTATTGGATGAATATGATTTATATTTAAATTTGTACTCCATAGAATAATTATGGAGCCTATGAAAAATGCTGTTTTGAATCCACCTCACCTTCTGCATGTGATTTAGACTAACCATACAAATTAAGTGTATTGCCCTTTAAATCGGATGCCATATTTATGCTAAAATTGTCATCATTCTTTCTAACAATAACTTTTACAATGATTTGTTATTTTATTGGATGAATATGATTTATATTTAAATTTGTACTCCATAGAATAATTATGGAGCCTATGAAAAATGCTGTTTTGATAAAAATCCACCTTCTGCATGTGATTTAGACTAACCATACAAATTAAGTGTATTGCCCTTTAAATCGGATGCCATATTTATGCTAAAATTGTCATCATTCTTTCTAACAATAACTTTTTTCTAACAATGATTTTTTCTAACAACATTTGTATCCAACTCTGGTTTTTAATGATATATGTCTTCTTAAACTCAGGTTCTACTTTTTTACAAGTCGCTCACTAAAAGTTGCTAAAAGCTACTAATTAGCTGTTATTACTATTATTATTTTTACATCTATGTGTGCTTGCATTTTTTGTCTTGACCAAATATAATATTACATTGTAACATTTATATTGAAGTAGCACCTTTTATATGAATGGATTTCTCCAGCTCATTAGGAGAAATCATGACACCTGTTAGAGAGGTATTTAAGGCAAACCCTCTTGGCTCATTCATGTCAAGCTCTCTGAGGAAACCGAATAGGAGAAACGCGTAAGGGCGATCTATTGGGGTTCAATTTTTCCTTTTTTCTGTTGTAATTATTTGTGGGCTGTGCAGAGCACCCCCCTAGGTGGGAATTGCATAACTTAATTATCTATTTGTGTGCGGCATAATCTTGAGTCTGTTTAAGTAAATCTGACAGACTAATAGCAGAGAAGTATATGGCAAGGAATGGAAGCGCCTAGGAGTGGTATAAAGAGTATGTAAAAAATGTATTTATTGCACCTAATAATTGAATTATCAGAAAAGATAATAAAACAATATAAAAACAATAGGCAAACAATGGATCACTAAAAATTGCTGGTGGTGGACACAAATTACCTAAATAAAAAGTCCAGCCAGTGTCACCAAAAGGCCTCAACGAAAACTTTTACCCTACCCCTTTTCTTTAGCTATTTAGCTCCTAGTCTATTAGCAGGGTAGTCTCTTAGGTTTTTAGATTGCTTATTCACTTACTTTCTATTTTTTACAGCCTCTGTTTCTGATACCTGGAATTTTGGAAATCACAAGGGCCTCGTATTTATTACCAGGAATTTTTCTCTTATATATTAATTTCTTCCTATACCTTACCTTTTCTGGCAATTACAGGTAGGCACCGTAACTATTGTATATTAATAATGGCATTTATTTATTTTATGAAACCAGAGAGGTCTATACTCCTAAATGGTACTTACCAGCGCAGGGAGGGAAAGCATACCGCGTGGAAACGTGAAGCCTGGCCGTGAGGCTGGTAGTATACCGCATCAGGGACAGATCCTCATCTCCTCACTAGCTTAGGCTGGGTGCAGACTACTATTACTGGTTTCAGCTCCTCCAACTACTATTGGCTGAGTGTTCTCTCACGCATTACTGTTTGTTACCTTAATGTGTGTTATATGCAATAGCTATTACTATGGTATTGAGAAAATAACGCTCATAAACTCTTACATTTATGCTTTTTGCCCACATACTTGTCCTGTATGAAATGAATATTTCGCAACCTACCTTCCAAGTATTTCACTTGGTTTAAACAATAAATTCAAAACTCTTTTGGCACCATCATTTGTTGTTATGATTTATGAAGTATAATTAGTAATCCTAGTTTATTACTTAAGTATATATGTAGTGCACTGCAAAACAGCCACTTTGAGCCTTACCTATTGGGGTTCAATTTTCCCTTTTTTCTGTTTTACTTTAATAAACCTCACTTTCTGAAGGCATAACACTGGTTTCATAACATTAGACACCTCTTTTCTAAAGTAAACATGCCTAAACTGGCTAGCCTTTTCTCATAATTCAATGACTCCATGCTCTTTATCAATTTTCATATTTAAAAATTTAAATGCACACTTCTTTCTTTTCATTCCTTCGCTTGCCTTTTTACTTAGCCACATTGGTTTAGACTTGATTCTTTTAAATTTGTTTTCCATAGAAATGAACTTATGTGTGTATGTTTCCAACAACATTTTAAAGACATTTATAATGCAAATTTTTGTTTAAAAACTGCATACCAGTCTATGCAGTTTATAGACTTCTTTGGCATATTAAAATGAGCATGTTTTAAATTGAATGTCCTAGTTGATACTGTTGCATCAGGAAAGGATAACTGAGGGTTAAATCATTTGGCCCAAAGGCAGTTAAACCCTGGGTTGGGAAATGCTAGGCCAGATTGGGTTGTTTATTTAGTTATTATGGGTAAGGAAGGTCCAATGGCAGCAGAGGGGTGGTCCCTTAGGGGAGGTTTGATAAGCCCTCTGCACCTTCTAGCATATTCTCTTTGCCTGCAGGACCTTCACCCACCCTCCCTCCCGATAGTTCAGGCATGCGGGAAGGCAGTGTTAAGCTATTTATTAGTCTGGGGGCCAAGTTTTGCACAGCCCGGAGGGTGTTTTCTCCCTTAGCCACGGAAGCAATGTGGTCACGGTGGTAACACCCGTGGCACTGGGGTTTCGTTTACAGGGTGGGCTAGGTAATAATCGGGAGCACCCTGTCAAATTTAATCAGCTGTGGCGCGGCATTCTATGCAAATGGGGTGGTTGATGCCCCCATTTTGGTTTAACAGAAAGTCAGCGCTTGGTGGGTGGTTACTGCCCCGCCTTAATTAACTGCTAGCTATTGGGATAGCTTAGGTAATTGCTAGTTCCTACACTGCCTTCTTCCGTCACCATTCCGGTGAATTTTTTTGTTATTGTATTTGTTATTGTTTATTTCTCTTATTTTGTTTATTGTTGTTTGTGTTAATTATTTGCGAGCCCCCTATTATGCAACCTGGTGTGATCTATGCCTCAAAAGGGGTCACGGTAAGATGGGGGCTGTCTTAGCAGGTTGGGGGAGTTTTAGGTCTGAGCATGGACTCAACCCTTAGGCATTTACTAATTTCAAACTGGCCATAATTACGGTCAGCAGCCCAGCGTAGCTCTGGATCTGGCCCATTATATCTATTACTTACTATCAGGCCACGGTATACTTATTATTACCTATTGGGGCACATATATATTAGTGTTTATCGGGGCGTATCATATATTTATTTTGATTGGGGCACGCAATGTTTAATATTGATTCTGAGCACTTTTTAAAAGTTGTGGCATGCCATTAACTCTTGGCATGAAGCCACTTATGGTACTATAAGGCACAGCATGCCCTGCAATAAATGGGCATGCTGTCATGCTGTGTCTTTAAGTACTATAGGCTCTATTTACAAAGATCATTTTAGTGCAATATGACCAGTTTTCACTTTAAAACTGGCCATATCGCATTAAAATGAAGTTAAGCATATTTACAAAACGTCCCGGTGTTAGACTATCCCCAGATCAGACTGGCGTTAGGGGTAAGTATTCCAGTGATGTCCCCATATACCACTCTTTTCCTCCCCCTAATAGCTGTTATTAGGAGGAGGAAAAGAGGGGCATGTATGGAGGGACCGTCGGAATACATAGAAATACTGCCGGGGGTAAAAAAAAAAAAAAAAAAATGTAACTTAAAAAAAATCAATAAGAAACATAAAAAAACCTTTGAAAATATAAATTAAAGCTTTAAACTCACCTGTCCGGGCATCCCGTCGGGTTGCAGCTGTCCGGTCCCGGCATGAATACATTGCACATGCGCAGTGTTTCTCATGTCAGGACTTGGAAAAATTTCAAAGTGCCTAAAGCGAAGCACTGCGCATTTGCAGCGTTTCTCATGTCGGCACTGAAATTTTTTTAAGTCCTGATTGAGAGATACTGCGCATGTGCAGTACTTCATTCATGGATCGCACGAAGGAGAAGCACAGCACCAACCCGCGGCTCATTGCGGGACCTCGGAGGAGGGGTGAGTATCAGTAAATAATGTGAAGGAAGTTGCTAGGCTCGCTGCGATGATAAGCGAGCCTAATGCAGCTTCCTTCACAGAGAAGGAACAAGGTAAGTAAATAGAGCCCTATATGTGACAAGATGCTAAGTGTTAGTAGCATGACGCGGTATACATGCTTTTTTTTTGTTTTTAACAATTTTTTTTTTCTTGTTTTTAAATGTTTTTTATTTAGAAAAGTGAGTGTTGCTTTATTTTAAAGGGACACTTACAGCAGGCGCATTTTAATGGCGCTTTTTTGAGACTATTTTGCCACGTTTTTACTAAGTAATGCTTAGTAAATCCAGTGATTTATATTTTTTTTCACTTTCAAAATCTATATGTCGAGCCTCCAAATGGAGATTTTGAAAAGACAATATTTTTGCCTATTTTAGGGCGATTTTGCAGCAAAATGCAGCGATTTACAAATCGCCGGAAAAATCGCCAAAAATTGTGCATTGTATTGGACTATTTTTTCCATATCTTTTTTCTTAGTGACTTATATATAACTTCTATTTATTCTATTACACGTGGTTGGATAATATTTTTTATTTATAGATTTTTTTTATTACATTTTTTTTATTGTCAATCTTTTTTGTTACTTTGCCTATTTTGATTTTGTTTACACCTGAGTGCCCACTATATAACCTCACTCTATCTTTATTGATTGTATGTTGTGGTATGTACTGTTATTTTAGTAGATTGATAGAAAGGGTGTGTGCCCTCACAGTTAGTCAAGTTAACTGTATTCTTTGCATGCAGAGATATATCTTTGAATTGCTTACTGCACACAGATACTGACCAGCCTTCCATTTACACTGTTATTTAGACGGGTCCGGTATGATTTCCAGATGCTGAAAATCCCGGCGCATATATTCCCTCTGTGAATTTATTACCAGCAATAATCCCAGCATATGAAAAATCCCGGCACTTGAAATCCCAATGCACGCAATATAGCTACATTGTGGATTTCCCGGCACTTAATATACCGGTCACAGTAATTTACTGGCAAAGGAAATCCCACCACATTAAAGTCCCGACACGGAATGTATCCCGACACATTAAGATCCCAGTTAGGTTCTTTCCCGACACAATTGAATTCCTAGCAGAACCTAAATGACAATTTTTCCACCAAGTTTAAAATCCCGGAACCACGCAAGTGACAATTTTACCGGCATGGTTAAAACCCCGGCATGTATGAATTCCCGTCACAACTGAAATGACAATTTTACCGGCAAGGTGAAAATCCAGGTACCACACCAGTGACAATTTTACCAGCATGTTGAAAATCCAAGCACCACGCAAGTGACAATTTTACCAGTCAGGTGAAAATCCCATCAACACGCAAGTGACAACTTTACCGCCAAGCTGAAAATAAGTGAACCACTTAAACAACAATTCTACTGTCAACCATCAAATCCCTGAAAACTGTTAATAAGACCATGGATGGTTGGCTGTTGAATCCGATATATATTTGTGTGTAATGTGTCTAAAGGCAACAGTTTCATTCAAGCACGACTGTACCGGCACACCTGACATCCCTGTCAAATGTATTGATAATTTGTCCTGGACGGCACTACGCCGTCGGCAATTTTACCCAGAAAATACAGGCATAATGGAAAGGTTGACTATTGTATTGCATATGTGATAATGTATTGATGCATATAAACTCTCCTTCTCATCCCTTCCGTTAGCAACAACGTCAACAAATAGATTGCAAACACAGCATGTTGGGTGCAGTTTTGCAGTCTGCATCAAAATCTGTCTCCTGCTGTAACAATCACTGACATTGTCACTGACAATATTTGCACTCGTTTGATGCCTCTTCTAACAGAATTGTCCTTGTAGGTGTTCAAGGAAGGTTCTTGTTCCTTTATCATCCCAAGTAACAATGTAGCGCCCAACAGAATTTTTTTAATTTTCACAAACTCTAATCAGGTAAAAGAAACCTAACACCTCTCCAAGGTAATCCTCATCGTGATGAGCCCAATCATCACCTTTTTCAGCAAATCGTACCGCCAAAACAGTACAATAGAGCACATCAGCTCCTGTATATTCATCAAGTAGCGATGCTTATAGTCAATAAGAAAAAATAATGTCAGAAATAGAAAGAGTATGGCCTGTACTGAAAGTAGCACTTAAGTGTAAACCTGTGCAATACCATGTTGAACAGCAAGGAGAGTC
Organism: Limnodynastes dumerilii; assembly: GCA_011038615.1. Classification (NCBI taxonomy): domain Eukaryota; kingdom Metazoa; phylum Chordata; class Amphibia; order Anura; family Limnodynastidae; genus Limnodynastes; species Limnodynastes dumerilii. The sequence goes on along the minus strand of WWET01003744.1, from coordinate 140,686 downwards.
ACCTAAAAATTTGGTTATGTAAATTATATGAAATAGGTGACATTTTTTTAGATCAACACAATTTTATATAGGAAGCTATGCAGTATTTGTGTTCAACGTGCAAAAGTTTGATGTTTTACCTGCATGTCAAAGATGTAAGTTTAATTACCCAACCTTTTTTTAAATTATGGTATATTACTGTTGCACACTTTCACCTTGAAAAAAAAAACCCCCTCAGATTCCAGGCTTATCTTTTATCCTTCAAATGTATGTTATTAATTGTCTTTTCATATTTATCAACAGTTTATACATGGGTGGAGGATCACCAATCTTAGCTACATCTTCTTCCTTGAGAGCTTCATCATTCATGGGTTTGACTTTTATTTCATCATTTATTGATAGTGTATGCATTATATTAAGCCTTTAATATAACATTTCGCTCTTTATGTGCTTCTGTTTCACACTATATGCAGATATATCACAACCTTTAAATTTTAAAATACATATTGCTGATTATTATAATGAACTTCAGAAGTCATGTAAGAATGATGAATGAATGATGAATGAATGATGAATGAAACAAGTAACTCAATTCTGCACAGCACAATAGTAGGTTGCCAGTGATCACAGGTGACGTTTCAGTTGTTGAAGCCACAATCTGTATTTCTCCATCTTTTATTTTTAAATCACAGCAGAGGTGTAGCGCCATGTTCTTGCATTTTTGTTATCCATGGTTAAGCATTTAAAAAAAAAAAAAAGAACACAGCGCTGGAGTAGGCAAATTAATAATTGTTATAACACCAAAATATTAATTGCAATGGCTGAAAAAACGTTACACCGGTTTAGATTAAAATAAATACATTCAATTAAGACAATATAAAAAACAACAATATCAAATCAACTCTAATTGAAATTAGTATGGGTAAAACACACGCATCACTTTCAGTGTTAGTATCTGCAGGAGTACTAGTGTTAATATTCAATCATAAAGCAGAAAGCACAGAAAATAATTGTTTAGAGAGAACCTGATATTCAGTGGAACGTTTGTTATCTCCTTCGGTCGGAAGCATCAGACACAGCAGTCGTGGAGCAGGCGATGTATGGCACAGTCACGGTAATCTTATATGGAGACCGCCGGGTTAAATGCCAATAGACGCCTTGCAGTACTTGGATGTCGGCTGACCGGAGACCCACTAGTAACGTTCTCCTCACTATTCGATGTTCTGCTCACAGTAATGATTGACTCTCCGCCCACTTGTTTACCTGTAGTACTGGTGGCCAGCCCGATACTTGGTGAACTCAACGGTATATCTTTGGTGGCGGGATTCAAAAGTATTCCGGAACCAATTAGGATAAAAAGGTACTCCTATAAGGCAGATGTAAGTCTTTGGACAAGTGAAGATGCAATTTCTTAAAAGTCCCCAGCAACGCGTTTCGTCTCAGTAGGAGACTTTTTCAAGCTGTAACCGCCTCTCCCTCCTCTCCTCCTTATATGTGGATCCTAATTGATCTATTAATCAACAGGTGTATAGTTCTCTTGTCTTAGAAAAAAGACTCATCAAATCTGAGGAGATTAAGGCGGAGGGGAATAGAACCAATGCTTTTATCAATTGTAAATACAATCCTTTTACATATTCTTACTACATATTTTTCATCCAAACCGGTGCAATCATTAATAAATATAAAACATAATTTGTTCACAAGAACAAAAAAACAAACACAAAAACGAAAAACAAAGCACAAAAAGGAAGGAAGATGGTGACGTCACTCTGGATTTCAAAAATTTTCTTCTGGATAGTAATTTGTTTATTCTTAAACATAATTATTTTTTATTTGAATCAAAGATGTACCTCCAAGTGCTGGGTACGGCAATGGGCACCAGATTCGCCCCCAGCTTTGCCAACCTGTATATGAGGAAATTTGAGGAGAGATATATATGGGGTGGCGGCTTTGGGGCGAGTCTGGTGCTATATAGGAGGTACATCGATGATTTATTTATTATTTGGGATACTCTCCATTTTTCAGTTGAGGATTTTGTTACTTTTTTGAACACCAATGATTATAATTTACATTTTACTGCAAACCAGAGTGACGTCTCCATCGACTTCCTGGATCTAACCCTGTTTGTCGAAAACTCCACTATACACAGTAAAACATTTATGAAGACCGTAGATGTAAATACGTATCTTCACTATGAAAGTGGACACTACCACCCTTGGGTTAGACACATTCCCAAGGGACAACTGTGTCGCCTGAAACGGAATTGTACTCAGGAGGAGTAGTTTGAAAAACAGGCTAGGTCCATGTTAGAGAAATTTGGGGAAAGGGGCTACCCTCTTGAGATCACACAGGAGGCTTATGTAGAAGTAAAGTTTGGTGGCGGGATTCAAAAGTATTCCGGAACCAGTTAGAATAAAAAAGGTACTCCTATAAGGCAGATGTAAGTCTTTTGACAAGTGAAGATGCAGTTTAAAAGTCCCCAGCAACGCGTTTCGTCTCAGTAGGAGACTTTTTCAAGCTGTAACCGCCTCTCCCTCCTCTCCTCCTTATATGTGGATCCTAATTGATCTATTAATCAACAGGTGTATAGTTCTCTTGTCTTAGAAAAAAGACTCATCAAATCTGAGGAGATTAAGGCGGAGGGGAATAGAACCAATGCTTTTATCAATTGTAAATACAATCCTTTTACATATTCTTACTACATATTTTTCATCTAAACCGGTGCAATCATTAATCAATATAAAACATAATTTGTTCACAAGAACAAAAAACAAACACAAAAACGAAAAAAAAAGCACAAAACACAAAAATACAGCTAACAATTCATAACTATATAGGGATATATATAATATATTAGAGACCCATTAGAGGATGCAATAATCCTACATCAGTAGACTCTAAAGAGAAATATCTAATTGTTTAGCCTGACAATTTAGTGAAAAATGATATTTACAACACAACTTATATACTTCAACATAAGTAAAAATATTCGTTAAGTGGTTCCTATAAGTTTTTAACCAATTGTAGAAAACAATGAAAACAGCTAATAAAATAATTATTATTATAAATTGACAGTTAATATTGACTAATCCTATCTCCCTACAAATCCACAAAAATTATGCACAGAGCAGGAACAGACAGCTCTCCATTCCATTTCCCTCCTCCCTTAGTGGTCTTCTTGATTTCACTAGGTTCCAAGATGGATTTTAGGTTTTGGTTTTGAATCAATATGAATTTTGGTTTTTCTTCAAAAATATTTTTTAATACTGGATCCTGAGTCAAGATCCTAAAGTTTTTATTTATAACCCTCTTGATCATCCCTGATTTTTTATTGAATTTGGAGATAAAAGATATCTGTTTTTTGTCCTTTATCAGATGTTTATCCCCAGATTTTTTAGGGGTATAATAGGGATTAAGAAGGACATCTCTTTCGATATTCTTTACTTCTACATAAGCCTCCTGTGTGATCTCAAGAGGGTAGCCCCTTTCCCCAAATTTCTCTAACATGGACCTAGCCTGTTTTTCAAACTACTCCTCCTGAGTACAATTCCGTTTCAGGCGACACAGTTGTCCCTTGGGAATGTGTCTAACCCAAGGGTGGTAGTGTCCACTTTCATAGTGAAGATACGTATTTACATCTACGGTCTTCATAAATGTTTTACTATGTATAGTGGAGTTTTCGACAAACAGGGTTAGATCCAGGAAGTCGATGGAGACGTCACTCTGGTTCACAGTAAAATGTAAATTATAATCATTGGTGTTCAAAAAAGCAACAAAATCCTCAACTGGAAAATAGAGAGTATCCCAAATAATAAATAAATCATCGATGTACCTCCTGTATAGCACCAGACTCGCCCCAAAGCCGCCACCCCATATATATCTCTCCTCAAATTTCCTCATATACAGGTTGGCAAAGCTGGGGGCGAATCTGGTGCCCATTGCCATGCCCAGCACTTGGAGGTACATCTTTGATTCAAATAGAAAATAATTATGTTAAAGAATAAACAAAATACTATCCAAAATAAAATTTTTGAAATCCAGAGTGACGTCAACATCTTCCTCCAAAAAATCCCCAACGGCGCTTGTACGCGCCTCATGGGGTATATGGGTGTATAGTGCCCTTACGTCAAGTGTAAGAAACACATAGCTGGATTTCCATTCGAAATCCTTTATGAGACCTAGAAGATGAAGTGTATCTCTTAGATAGGATTTTGATGTTATTACATACTTTTGGAGGTGGGAATCTTCAAAAGCTGACAGGTTACTTGTTAGTGAGCCAATGCCCGATGATATTGGCCTACCGGGGGGGATTTTTAAGGCTTTATGAAGCTTTGGCAGGAAGTAGAAGATCGGGATTATCGGATATTTTTGCCAAAGGAATTGATAGGTATCTTTATCAATTAATCTTTTATCCAAGGCGTTATCCAACAAGTTTTTTAAAAGATATTGATAATCTTTAGTTGGATCCTTGGGTAGCGGATGATAGAATTCCTTATCATCTAACTGTCTTAAGGCTTCAGTGATATAATCTGTCCTTTCCATTAAGACCACCCCCCCAGATATTGATAATCTTTAGTTGGATCCTTGGGTAACAGATGATAGAATTCTTTATCATCTAACTGTCTTAAGGCTTCAGTGATGTAATCTGTCCTTTCCATTAAGACCACCCCCCCTCCTTTATCGGCTTGTCTAATCACGATAGAGGTATCTTCCTTTAATTCTTTTAAAGCATGTTGTTCTTGTGATGTCAAATTACCACTCCCTAGACCATGTTTTTTAATTCCCTTATTTGAACAGATTTTCTTTAAATCCTCCATAGTGACCTTATAAAACAGATCTATCGTCCCTGTTTTTTGGACTTTTTAAAACTTTAGGATCTTGACTCAGGATCCAGTATTAAAAAATATTTTTGAAGAAAAACCAAAATTCATATTGATTCAAAACCAAAACCTAAAATCCATCTTGGAACCTAGTGAAATCAAGAAGACCACTAAGGGAGGAGGGAAATGGAATGGAGAGCTGTCTGTTCCTGCTCTGTGCATAATTTTTGTGGATTTGTAGGGAGATAGGATTAGTCAATATTAACTGTCAATTTATAATAATAATAATTATTTATTAATTTTTTCCATTATTTTCTATAATTGGTTAAAAACCTATAGGGACCACTTAACGAATATTTTAACTTATGTTGAATTATATAAGTTATGTTGTAAATATTAGTTTTAATTAAATTGTCAGGCTAAACAATTAGATATTTCTCTTTAGAGTCTACTGATGTAGGATTATTGCATCCTCTAATGGGTCTCTAATATATTATATATATCCCTATATAGTTATGAATTGTTAGCTGCATTTTTGTGTTTTGTGTTTTGTTTTTCGTTTTTGTGTTTGTTTTTGTTTTTGTGAACAAATTATGTCTTATATTGATTAATGATTGCATCGGTCTAGATGAAAAATATGTAGTAAGAATATGTAAAAGGATTGTATTTACAATTGATAAAAGCATTGGTTCTATTCCCCTCCGCCTTAATCTCCTCAGATTTGATGAGTCTTTTTTCTAAGACAAGAGAACTATACACCTGTTGATTAATAGATCAATTAGGATCCACATATAAGGAAGAGAGGAGGGAGAGGCGGTTACAGCTTGAAAAAGTCTCCTACTGAGACGAAACGCGTTGCTGGGGACTTTTAAGAAATTGCATCTTCACTTGTCCAAAGACTTACATCTGCCTTATAGGAGTACCTTTTTATCCTAATTGGTTCCGGAATACTTTTGAATCCCGCCACCAAAGATATACCGTTGAGTTCACAGAGTATCGGGCTGGGAGAGTCAATCATTAGTGTGAGCAGAACATCGAATAGTGGGGAGAACGTTACTAGTGGGTCTCCGGTCAGCCGACATCCAAGTACTGCAAGGCGTCCATTGGCATTTAACCCGGCGGTCTCCACATAAGATTACCGTGACTGTGCCATACATAGCCTGCTCCACGACTGCTGTGTCTGATGCTTCCGACCGAAGGAGATAACAAACGTTCCACTGAATATCAGGTTCTCTCTAAACAATTATTTTCTGTGCTTTCTGCTTTATGATTGAATATTAACACTAGTACTCCTGCAGATACTAACACTGAAAGTGATGCATGTGTTTTACCTATACTAATTTCAATTAGAGTTGATATTGTTTCATTGTTTTTTATATTGTCTTAATTAAATTTATTTATTTTAATCTAAACCGGTGTAACGTTTTTTCAGCCATTGCAATTAATATTTTGGTGTTATAACAATTATTAATTTGCCTACTCCAGCGCTGTGTTCCTTTTTTTTATTTTATTTTTTATTTGTCTATCTCCAGGAATTGGGTCTTGTTATCACAGGTAGGTAACGAGGAAGCGCCGATAATCAATTTTTTCTTACTATTTACATGGTTAAGCATTGACAACCTTTTACATGAAAACTGTAAATGTTAACTGAATACAGCCATTTTATGTATAGACAATGCATATTGTCCTTGCAAATTTCTATTATGTTATTCTTTGCTTTTAGTCACAGAAAGTCAAAGAAGTATTTCTTTCAAGTTTATAACCTTGAAATAGGCCAGTTTTTTCTAAAGAGTTTACATTTTGAACTTATAAACCAGTCAGAATTTATGTTACATTACCTATAATACACTAGGTAAACACGGCCATGACTCTGAGTGATTGCTATTAGCCTAGTGTATTAGCCTAGTGTCACCTTTTTCAAAACTCGTCTATTTTGACTTATCAAATTTATTGATTTTACCACAACCTATGTTATGTAACATTAATAATAAATATATTAAGATATGCAGGGTAAATGACCAAATTGATTTTATAGTAAAATTTGTTATATAAATTCTTACGACATTGCCAATGTTTAAAGTGTTTCCCATTTTCTTATATTATTTTTTTTTAAAACCATATATAGTGCATGATAAAGAAAACAACCAATTTAATAAAAAAAATCCACTTTTATTTCAGAAAACATGGATGACTGCATGACAGTGCTTTTTATTATTACTGAAAAACAACAACAAACATCATTTGATTAACACTTTTTTCTTCTTGTAAATTTGGTGCATGTCTTCAATATGTTCCTCAGAAATTTGTTTACTGGTTAGATTTTCTTGCCTGCCATATCAATAGTCACTCTATAGATATGTATCTGAAAAAGAGGTGAAAAGACAATTTCTCTTCATGCATAAAACAACATTTTAATGGCTACATGGAGACTCTTTCATTGACAAATTTTAAAAAACACCGTCTATGCTGTACATATAACATGTTGTGAAGCATTTTACAATAATTGTGTTAATGGTAGGGTGTTTGTGTCTTACAGTTTATATGATGTTTATTGTTCCACTGTGTGGTTCCTATCTCACAGTGACCATTTTTTGGAATGATTTGACAACTTTGACACTCTCATTGTCATTTCTCTGGCAATGTTTCATGGATTTATTAGTTATTAGGTCAGAATTCACACCTATTTAAGATATCTGACCCATCTAGTGCTCATACTTATATTGATAACCTTTGCACCCTTTACACCACAATAGCAAGCTTGTAGCAGAGAATTAAGTGTAGAACGATTATATTTTACTTGTCCTGTCCTAGTCAGACATATTTAGACATGTGTATCTCCTCTGCAACCATCTAATGGTGAGCAGTGCCGCCGAGATGCGGGGGGAGGGGGTACTAATTACCCGGGCCCGGACCTGACGAGGGGCCCGGGTATGTGCAGCTTTAATGGTCATTTAACAAAAAATAAATAAATAAAAAATTCCTTCCCTTTATTTATTTATATTATTTATGAGTCCGGAGATTCTTTTGGGTGGGGATAGGGGGACAGTGGTCCGTTGTCAGTCCCAGGCACAGTAACCATTGGTGTCAGTGGAAGACGTCCTGCAGCAACGCTGGGGACGATTTCCTGTCAGGCAGACAGGCCAATCAGAGCTCAGCAGAGGCAGCCAATCAGAGCTCAGCACAGGCAGAGAGGAAATCACTTTCACTTTCTGGCTGCCCATGCGTCTTACTGATTATCTTTGGAGGAATGGATCAGCTTTTATTCAAGGTATCTATCTATCTCATCTCATCTCTCTATCTCATCTCTCTATCTCATCTCTTCTCTCTATCTCATCTCTTCTCTCTATCATCTATTTATACACACACACTATTAGCATTATTTATATCAGTATATATTAGTATCAGCATTAATTACACCTATATAGATATAGTGTGTGTGTGTATATATATATATATACATATATATATACACACACACACACACACACACACTATAT
>WWET01003744.1:114979-130896 GCA_011038615.1 Limnodynastes dumerilii | reverse complement strand
GTATTATATTATTTACTTTCATCACATCTTTCTGCTGCTTGTGCTAGTTGTCGACATGACACTTTTAGAGTAGGAGATAGTAGCTAAGAACAAGAAGGAGAAAACCTAAGTATGTTTACAATTAACTTATATATATATAGGCATATCAGTCACAGTATTATTTACTTTCATCACATCTTTCTGCTGCTTGTGCTAGTTGTCGACATGACACTTTTAGAGTAGGAGATAGTAGCTAAGAACAAGAAGGAGAAAACCTAAGTATGTTCTTCTTACAATTAACCTATTGATGCTATGACTGTTTTGTGTTTTTTTTATAGTTTTTTTTAAAGTGTTATGGTCGGACGTTTCTAATGTATGTATTGGATGTAATAAAAGTTTTCTAACCTATTTCTTCATTGTTTGGAGAATCCATAATTTCCAGAGGTTCAAATGGCGATTTGGCACATGCTTGCCCTAATGAGATAACCAAGTAAAAAATAAGGATGTTATTATTGTGCAATTGAATATTGTACATTAGAAGAATCCACCTAAAACTATAGATAAAAAGCATAATCTATATGATATTGAACGGCTCTGAAAACAGTTATAAAGATTAAAACACACCCATACTTGGGATAATTTCTAGGACTGTTTAGTGGACATGGAATGATCAATATAATCTAGTTTTTAAATTCCTTGCTTTACTTCTTAAAGCATCACCTAAGAAGTGAACACAAAAGTTCTAAGTTTTTCTAAAATGTGCAGCTCCAAACAAAGACTATAACAAACAATTGACCCTAAGCCTTATTGATTTCTCTGTACAGTAAAAATTAAGCAAGCATTTATATTAAAATTCATGTCTAGAACGCACCTTTCATCTTTATCAACCTGTAATTTTAATAATGTATGTAAAAAAAAAAAAGCATTATAGTTACATGCTAAACTTACCAATTCGGGGGCGTGGCTAGGCGCGAATGGAGTATGTCGCACGGCAGACCAGCTCCCTGTTAAATATCCTGGATGCCCTGAAAAATCCTGTACTGCCTGGAGACAGAGTGCCCTGAAGTTTGGGGGTACAGCCTGGAGGTGCTGGAGCGCGCAGCGGGAGACGGTCCGGAGGTCCTGTGGTGGTAACGAGGGCAGCTTGGTGCGGTGGAGCTGGACGGTGGGCGTGCAGGTGGAGGGAGCCGCTGGAGGTGCAGAGCGAGGGACAGTGCTGGCGGTGAGAGGCTGCGGACATCGGGAATGGCGGCGGTGCACACTGTCTGGCCCAGAGTGTGGCAAAAGAGGCAGCATACAGTGCAGGAAAGGTTTGGCGCCAAAATACAAGCGACTGGGCACCATCTTTGTCTGGAAGAACAGAGTGGGGAGGATCCAGGAAACGTGCAGTGACCTGGAGAGAACAGAGGTCTGGGGTGAGCTTTGGCAACCAGTGGCTGGCAGAGTACCAAAGGGACAGGAACTCCATGTTATATAACACAGCTAAAGTGCAAATGTAAAGAGCTATGGGGGTAAAGGAGGTCATATTCCATACTGGTAACTTGCTACATTTTATAGTTTATCACAGCATCCTGCTCCTTGCAGCTGGCTCAGTTCTGGACTCATATCCTGTGTATTCTTAATTACAAATTACACCTACTCTGCCTAATTCTATTGCATGGGGGCAACTTCAGTGTATATGGCCTATAAATAGCCCGAATTACCTCCATATCTGCTGCACAGTTCTTGGATCTACTATTGTGCTGGTGCTAATGGCTGGACACTGTGCATTGTAGAAGGAAATAAATGTGCCCTGGGGAAAGGTGGCAATTGCAAGGCATATGAATAACCTGAATTAACTTTGTGTATGCTGCACAGCCCTTGGATCTACTTTAGTGCCGGAGCTATTGAAGGAGCGCTGTGTGTCTTTTGAAGGGAAACAGACCTGTGTGAACTTTGCTTACAATTTCTAAATACAATGCTGCATATGCTTCTCTCCTGCAAGCTGCAGTGAACGCAATCCAATCGTATTCGCATTTCTGGGGTACCGCTATACATGGTGCAGCGCCTGTGAAATACATTGCTTCGGGTTAATATACTTATTACAGCCTGACCGGTGTTGGTTGGAAGCCTGGACATTGTTGTGCACGGTATATATATATATATATATAAGCGGTGGTGAACATGGGTAAGCACGGCACGTCTGCCTCGGCCGCCCGCTTGGAGCGATTTGCCCACCATGCTCCAGTGGAGCCCTCTCCTCCTCCACCACCCGAGGAGATTGAAGTGGTGCCGCCCGTTGAACCGCCGATATCTATGCAACAGCTACTAGAGGCTATCACCTCTTCGGAGAAAAAAGTTACAGAAAAAATCGGGGAGGTACAAGTAGACTTATCCTTGATCCGGCAAGACATGCAGCAGATTAAGGACCGGGTGAGAGAAACGGAGCAACGCATATCGACGCTGGAAGATACTACAGCTCCGTTCCCATCCCAAATTGCAGAGTTGGCATCACAAGTGTCGATCTGTAAAGAGCGTTTGACGGATATGGAAGGTCGCTTAAGAAGGAATAACCTCCGCTTTGTGGGCCTACCGGAGAAGGCTGAGGGTACAACACCTGAAGTATTCCTTGAGAAATGGCTCGTGGACACATTTGGTGCGGCGGAATTCACGTCTCAATTTGCGGTGGAGCGGGCGCATCGGGTACCTACGAGGAATCTGCCGCCGGGGGCTCCGCCAAGGACATTTATTGCAAAACTACTCCACTATAGGGACAGAGATTCCATATTGCGGTTGGTACGCGCCAAAGGATCCTTGGAGTACAATGGCCAGAAGGTCTCCGTATTTCCAGATTTTCCTATGGAGGTTCAGAAGAGCAGAGCGCAGTTCCTTCTGGTGAAAAGGTGTCTGAGAGAACTGCAATTCCCTTACTCAATGCTCTTCCCGGCTCGGCTTCGTGTAGTGGCGGATGGCTCCACGCACTTCTTCGACTCCTCTAGAGAAGCAGCAGCATGGCTGGACCGAGTGGCCCTGGCGAGGGCTCCGCTGGATCGCTGAGATGGCAAGATTCTTGATTCTTGTTCTTTTGTTGCTGTTTTGCATATGTTTTGTATTACTCAATATTGGCTGAATGTCTTCCAGGCAAAAATGTATATCTGTCTACACTAGGGCAGGGTATAAAGGTGTATAAATGGGGGGCTACATTCTTGGCTCTCTGGGTAGGGAAACGCATCTAATTTCTAAGGTTGTAATAGTTGGGAGGTAGGGTTAACTACAGAGGAAGCAGACTTTTAGTTTGTGTGTCTCAGTAGGTTGGAGTGGTGGTTTGGGGTTATCTAAAGTATACCTTAAGTTGGGGTAGAGGCTATACAGGGTGGGCTAGGGTTGGGGTGGATAGGGTATAATTAGTTGTTCGGGGTCAGGATGGCTAGAATTCCATTTAAGACTCCAATTGGGTTTTTATGTCAAGTCGGACCTGAGGGTAGATGGCGGCATGATGGGTCTACTAAGGTGTCAATACAATATGTACGTAAGATTGAGATAATGGTTCTGCGGTTTCAGCTAGAGATTACATGGGATGTAACGTAAGAAAGACAAGTCCTCTGGGTCTGCTGGCGTGGAATGTCAGGGGGCTTAATAATAAGGTCAAAAGGGGGCTGGTATTAAGGCAAATTAAATCATACAATGCAGATATTGTGTGTTTGACTGAGACGCATTTGGAGGGGACCAGGGTGCTTAGCCTTAAAAAGCCGTGGGTGGGGCAGGCGTTCCACTCTTCCCACACCACATTGTCTAGAGGGGTGTCAGTTTTAATACACAAGCGTCTCAATTGTAAAGTCCACGAATCTGTCATTGATTCGCTGGGTAGATATGTGTTCCTGTCTGTTACGATCAATATGCAAAGGTATTTGGTGCTGACTGTATATGTCCCCCCTCTGAATAATGGCGAAGTTATGAAATAATGTGGGGAATTTATGGCAAAAGCTCCAGATGTGCAAGTTATATGTGTTGGTGATTACAATAATGTGCTGCACAAGAGGTTGGACAAGTGGAGGGAAGGGGGAGTGGGTAACTTGAGCGAGGGCGACACCATGTTCTCTAAATTAGTGTTTGAAATGGGATTGGTGGATGCGTGGAGGGTTAGATATCCGGATAGGGCCCAATACTCTTGCTTTTCAACAACTTATAATGCATTCTCACGTATTGATATGGCCTTGGTCTCCCCTTCCCTGATCTCCAGAGTGCTCTCTATCGAGTACAATGCACATGGGGTGTCAGACCACTCCCCGCTGTTGCTGTCATTGGACACGGCGTTAATTGTGGGTCAAAGGTTCTGGCGGTTTCATCCGTATTGGTTTACCAGGCAGGGGGGAGGGTGTGACTTGGCGGCACAATGGCAGGGGTATTTTGCGGATAATGTAAATACGGCATCCGTTCCTGTACAGTGGGATGCCTTTAAGGCCTTTCTGCGAGGGACCTTAATCAGCAGTGTCAATGGGGTAGATCCAGAACTACGTGTGCCGTACGTTTATTCGCTGAGCGTATTTTCGTGCACGTAAGTTCGCTACACTCCCCTCGGCACACCCCTTGCACGGACGTATTTTGTCAAGATACGCTTCCCAAACCCTACCTTAACTTTTTCCAACGTAACCGCTGTCATACGCACACGTACGTATGGGCTGCACGAATTTACGCAGCTAAGCACGCCCATACTGTACACTTTAAATACCACCCCCCACCTACTTCACGTATTTCACACGTATTTTCGAGTAACGTAAATTTGGCACGCCCACACGTAAGTATTTACGTGACACATACGTGAATGGCCCATACGTTCACAATTACGCTACGTGAATGTGCGTATTTTCTATGGTGCGCATGCGCAGTGCGTTCTAAACAGCGATTTTACGTGTCCGCCACGCATAAATTCGATTCGAAGCGTTGTTCTGGATCAGGCCCAATGATATCAAACGTCTTTCAGGGGAGCGGGAAGTGAAATTGGCTAAGGTGGCTGAGGAGTTGTTGGCAAGGTATGTGAGGTCTGGGGAGGCTGCGGATCGGTATGTGTGGCTGGCTGCAAGAAAGGAATGGACGGACTATTTATTAGACAAAGCAAAGAGGAAATTGCTGTTTTCTTCTCATACTCAATACTTGGAGGCGGATAAGGGTGGGAGATTTTTGGCACGAATGGCTAGGGGTGAGCAAGCTTTGGCTGGGATTGTGAGTGTTTTGGTGTGCGTCAGACGGGGCTGCATGAGGTTGCGGGTGTGTTTGTGACACACTTTCAAAAGATTTATCGTAGCCAGGCGACATATACAGGTCAGGACCTGCATGAGTACCTATTTACCATCGCCCTTCCCAGATTAACTGCTGATGGCAGAGAGTATTTGGATGGTCCTATTACAGAGTTGGAAGTGGCGGCCGCTATTGCCTCCATTTCTAATAACAAGGCTCCTGGGGTGGATGGGATTTCCATAGAACTATATAAAAAGCACGTGGAATTCTTTGCTCCTAGATTGCTTCAGGTTGCTATAAAGGTCTGCTGGAGGGTAGTGCCTTATCTGCATCTATGTCTGCGGCGTTGATAGTGGTGCTGCCCAAGCCTGGTAAAAACCTGGAATTGGTGGACTCGTATCGGCCTATATCTCTATTAAACACGGATGTAAAAATACTGGCTAAGGTGTTGGCGGTTCGGTTGAATAGAGTCATCGGAGAAGTTATACATGATGATCAAACCGGCTTTATGCCGGGAAAAGCGACGAATATTAACCTCCGACGGCTATACTCACAGTTGCTGCTGTATCATGCGGAATATGAAATGCCGGTGGTTGTCTCTTTAGATGCAAGAAAGGCATTCGATTCCATTGAGTGGCAATATCTGTGGGCGGTTTTGGAAAAGAAGGGCTTTGGAACTGAGTTCATTAGGTGGCTGAGATTGTTGTATTATGCATCGGTGGCTAGGGTGCTTGTGAACGGGTTCACATCAGAAGAGTTTAGGTTATTCCGGGGCACTAGGCAAGGGTGTCCCTTGTCACCGGCATTGTTTGCCTTGGCAATCGAGCCTCTGGATTGTTGTATAAGGAATTCTGCTGAAGTAGAGGGGTTGGTAGTTGATAATAGGGAAGAGAAAATAGCGTTGTACGCAGATGATGTTCTGATATTCTTGGCGAATCCGTATGGTGCTATTGCTGCTTTGCTGGTCATCGTTCAAGAATTTGGAAGTTTTTATGGATTATATATTAAATTGGGACAAATCCCACGTTCTCCCAATCCGTGGTTCAATACCGGCTGGTTCTCCTCCTTTTCCTCCCCTGCAGTGGGCAGACAGAATCCGGTATCTGGGGATTGAGATTACCAATCGCATGTCCGACTTTGTGCCCCTCAATTTGGCGCCGCAGCTGGAATATTTACAAAGCAAGATCGGGGTTTGGAGGAAGCTGCCGCTGTCAGTATTGGAGAGGGTGAGCTTACTAAAAATGATTATCCAACCAAAGGTGCTGTATGTTGTGGCCAATTCCCCAATCTACATACCTAACGCATTTTTTGCGAGGCTGCGCAGTCTTATGATATCCCTGGTCTGGGCAGGAAAGCGTGTGCGTATAAAATTTAGCACATTGTGTTGTACCAGGAGCTCAGGGGGAATGGCGCTCCCCAACTTACAGGTGTATTATTGGGCTGCTCAGATGGCTCTGCTAAAGGACCGGATGGTGGATTCCTCGCACGGAGACCTGCACTGGGCGTTGGTGGCGCAGGTGGGGCTTGGGCACACTCCTATGCAGTGTTTATTAGCGGGACGCTATCTGAAGGAAATCCCGGGTATTATACAGCAAGTAAAAAGTGTTTGGGACAGAGCATCTAGGTGGGTGAAGGAAGCAGTAGTAGATCCAGAGACCCCTCTGTGGCACAATGAGTGGCTGGGTGAATTGAAGAGTCTGGAGGGTAGCTCTATGTGGCGGAGGTTTGATGTGACTGCAATGGGGCATATCTGCCAGGATGGAAGGATGGTGGCTTTTGAGAAGTTGGTGATGGAGAATGGGGTCCCAAATAGATTTTTCTTTCATTATTTGCAGCTTAGGCATGCTCTGTCAGCGCAATTCGAGTCCATTAATAACATAGTTCTTGTACCTTCTCAGCTTAAAAAGACGTTGCATGTGTTGGGGAGGCGGAAACTCATATCATATCTATACTCTTTTCTAATAACTGCACCGCAAGAGTCAGAGGTTCAACCTCTTAGAAGAAAGTGGGAGAGAGACTTAGGGGAGCTGGAAGAGGAGGAATGGAGTAATTTATTGGCCATCTCGCATAAGTGTTCCATGTCCTATCGGTTCCAGCAGATCCAGATATATATCATTCATAGGTGCTACTTGAATCCGCATATTCTTAGTAAATATGCAGATAGAATATCAGACTGTTGCCCGAAGTGCGGAATGACTGGTTGTACATTTTGGCATCTATTGTGGGAGTGTTTGGAGATTCAAAAATTTTGGAAGGGGGTGAGAGACTGCATAGCGGAGACGGGGATACAATATGTGCTTGATTCTCCAAAGGATTGTATATTCGGGCTGCAACTTCAAGATGCGATGAGTGCGGATAAAGTACGGTATTTGAATAGTCTTTGTCTCCTAGCGAAAGTGTGTATTGCCAGGACATGGATGGGAAGTAAAGCTCCGGATGTGCGGGACTGGGTGCGGTTGGTGAATGTAACGTTAGAACATGAGAGGTTTGTGATGGAAAAACAAAATGTTAGAGGGAAGTTTGACAGAATATGGGGACGTTGGGAGGACACGGAGTGCATACTTGATCTGCAGGCGGAAGGAGATGAGCAACAACCATGATCTGGTGCTGTGACGCTGGGTGTAAAGAGAGGATAGGGGACGGTGAACACCAAGGAACGACCATGAGCAATTTCGAGAGGTGGAGGAAGGTTGACTTGACACGGGGGGATAAGTTGTAGTTGTAGGAGGGGGGGTAGTTGGGTGGTTAATTCTTAGGTATGTAGCAAGGTAAATGGAAAATGGAGGCGGTCTACATGGTCAAACAAGCAAGCAGTGTTTGTAATAGGTAAACATTATTATGTTGTTTAGTAGCAGTAAACATAGTGCTGGGAGAGGTTGTAGTCGGTGCTGTACTTTGTAAGTACAGGTTACAACAAAGAATATGGCGGTAATAACCTTTGATACACTGGGTGTTATTACTTGTTGATTATTTCTACTGTATTGTATATACCTTGTACGCTTTTTCTGTATGTAATAATGCATGATTCCAACTCTGTACGCTCAATGTTATAATCTGTATCATAAGTGTGACTGCAATAAAAATTGTCAAAATAAAAAAAACTTACCAATTCGACTGCCACTGCGCTTATAATTTTTAATTGGAGAATTGTCGTCAGCTGGGATCGCCAGGATGTGTTCTTTCAATTTTAGTTCCCATCCGTTAAAAGATACTTTTTTGCCATTTTGGTCCAAAAACATTTTCTTTATTGTCAGTTGTCTGCAATCTCCTGGTTCTGTTGCTCACAGCACACACCGCTTTGCAAATATTTATCCATAATCGCTCCCTCTCCCACATGCTGCATACACTTTTTTTGTCTAATAGTTAGCCATAATGCATCGTGACCTATTTAGGAAAATAGACAAGTGCTTCAACAAACACACACATATCTAATGTTATATACATATATATAAACTTATAATAACAATATTGAACAGTTAACAAAAATTAACCAAAAACAACAATACAATGATAGGTGTCTGTCACTGTTTAGTACATGTTTAATATCGATTTTAAAATATAAAAACAACTCCAAGTCTGTATCAAAAAGCATAATTTTGCTATCATGAACTAGGCAAATTGCATATCTACATTCAAAAACAAAGAATACAAGCCGATAGTACCATAATTGAAAATATTAACTCCCAGCATACAACTATAAACAGACAGTGAGAAGATTAGGCCTACAATCCTCCGCAAGACCAAGGGAACGGGTTGTTACAATGTCATAAACACTAACCGCACGAAAATGACCGATTTTTACTTAGTCAGCATCACATGGTATTTGGAATGTTGTCTCCATTTTACTGTCAAAAATTTTGAAAATGGAAGTAACATGTCAGACAAACACTTCCGTTTTAGCACACCTGTGACGCATTCACTTTCAAAGAACCATAACCGTGAGATCAATGAATGCCGCAACTAACTACTACCATAGACTCCTCTCTTGACTAACACTGTGAATTATAAATCGTCAAATGTATAAAAATTGCTACGAAAAACAGGAATATAAAAGGACAAGATATTTGTAAGGTTCGGGCGTCTTTTTACGTGATTTAACTAAAACCAACAGTTTCTGATCAATGCAATAAGAACATGTCAAGAAAGTGAACAATATAAAAAAGGTATAGCATCCGTTTCTGCTAATACACTGGCCTAACTAATTCAACAGCGAACATGGATTTGTTGTTAACATTATACATGGAAAACAGCAAAGACATTTTAAGTATTATGCTATCTAAAACAAACTTTTACTGCTAACTAAAATCATCATGCATAATAGAAAGCAAGACTAGCAAAGCATATTACATAAAAACTGTACTAAAAATAAAGAAAACCTGTCTAGGGGGAACAGATAGGAAGCAACGAATTGTGCATTATCAGGAGATCAACAATCTATGTACTATCGCAGAAGACCAATTTTAAAGTTGTGAACATTAAAATATGGACACGTTTTCTTACCATCTCCACCAGGATGACATTTTCTTGACATGTGTATTTCTGCGATCTAATGGAAGGGATAGCATCGTCCCCATTTCCATCCTCTGTCTCCTCCTCCTCCTCATCATCTTCAAAATCGCCATCCTCATCCTCATAGGCAGGTTCCTCAACAGGCTCCTCTGCCTCATTGGCGACAATCTTCTTTTTGGACGATTACTGTGTAACGGCACTGGCTTCATCATCCTCAATGACAAGCCTCTCAGATTCCTCACTAGAAGACAGTGCTGCAGCTCCTGTGCCGTCTCTTCTCTCCCAAGTAGCCATGAATTGGCACAATGTCGGGTGACTACCAACTTTACACACAAGTGTGTGTAGAAATGTAGTGACAATGCCAACTTCCTTCCCAACTAGCAATGTAGCTAATACCCTCTGCAACACACTAACCGTCAGGTCTGCAGTTCACAGGGAAGATGGGTAAGATTTTTTATATGGCAACATTTGTTGCTATACACCTCCTATGACAAATAATATCCTCCTATTGGTTGACAATTTTTCTACAATAATCCATTTCACGTTCTGGAAAATTCAACGCATGCTCTCTCAACCAATGTCTAAAATCTAACAATTTAACCTTTTAGCATCCAACCAAACTCACAAAGTTGATGTAATTAAACTAAACAGTTTATAATTTTCACCTTTTTAATAAATGTTAGTAGCCTACATGTACTGTATTAGTTATACTGTATAGTTGTATAGTACAACTATACCGAAGTCATTGTTGAAAATATAACGCAAGTCTGTCACCTAAATAAAAAATTCAACATTTGTTTGGAATAGGAATAGTTGCCTTAAATACAAGAAAAATTTAGTGACATTGGGCCTGATCCAGACCTACGATGTAGCGCTGAGCGCACTAACGTTCAGTGTTACATCGTGGGACTCCCCTGACACTCCCCCTGCCCTATCGTATTTACACTCCCTTAGTTAGAGTAGTAAGGCTACTCTAACTTCAGCCGGCGTAAGTGTAAATATGCTGGGACAGCGGCGTTAATATGATAACACCGCCCTCCCAGCCTCATTACCCTCCCCCCGCCTCCCTGTATTAACCTCAGCGTAGTAACGCTGGGGGACGCCCCCTCCAGCATTACTACGCTGGTGCTATGGACACCCGATCCACAATCGGGCGTTGCCGTAGTTACACCGGACAACATCTGCCTGGAGCATGCGTAGATCGGCTTTTCAGCCGATTTTACGCCTACGCTCACCGTATTAACTACGGCGGGCGTAGCTCTGGATCAATCCCATTAAGTGTAAGACAAACAAAGCAAGTCACTCCATGTAGAGGAAATATTGGCCCAATAAATTAGAAATTAGAACACAAAATTTTCGAGTGTAATAGTCATAACAGGAAAGTAAGACATTGTGGTTTAATGAATAGAAGTTGTAATTTTTTTTACAATTTTGGTATCGCCTATTTATTCTGGCAGAAAAATGTCTCTTTCTATTAGGTGATATTTCAATGACTTTAACATATCTGGTTTTGGAATGCATGACATGGTAATAATTCCACGAAGTGCATGTATGTTAAGCTGTCAATGATGTTAACAGGAGAAATTTTATAATGTCAGGTGCATGATGGTTATTGTTAAACTGTACTTCAAGACAAACTTCCAATCATAGGTGGCGATTTTTTTATTTATTAGTTGTTGTCATCAGATAACTGCCTATAAATGATCATGGAGGGAATTTTAAAATCACCAATTCTTAGCGGTTGGATTTCTGTTGAACATTGACAGATTTTTGTTCATCAAGAACAAACAGCATGGAGATCGGTGTTATTGGAATTGCACCGAGAAAAAAAAGTGGACATTGCCGTTCATATGCCACCACTATCGAGTTCGCTGAAAGCAGAGAACTGGTGTCTCACATGGAGCGTAACCATACTGCCAGGTCAGAAAAGACAGAGGTGGCTATCGCTTGTGATAAAGTGAAGCAACGAGCATGAACAACCATGGAGATCCCTGCTCAGATCATCTAGCAAGTGACTGCTAAAAAAGCATTCCACCAGCACCACCTATATGCCCAATTGTGACGCTCTGCGACAATGCATAAAGAGGGTGAGACTTTCTCAGATGCCATCCCAGCCACGGTCCCTCAATGATATCTGTGTTCCTGACAATTTAAAGGAAATTAATGGTGACAAATTTCTTGTGTGCCCTTCTTAATAGCTTTGCTTAGAGCTGTCGGGGCTGATTCAGAGATGCGATTTCCACGGCACTTAGGTGCGTATATTTAAGATCCTAGAAAATTCGCAAAACTGCGCATGCGTAGTAATAGTGCAACACCGTTTACGTAGCGGTTAGGAGCGTAAGTTCGCTAAGAGCGTAAGTCTGAATCGCACGCAAGCACTTAAGATCTTAAGTGCTGCGAATCTTTAAGATCTTAAGGATTTGCATGGAAATGGGCGGGGGGAGGCAGGGAAATGAGGGAAAGTGGGCGAGGACTGACACTTAGGATCTTAAATGAACGCTCCCACGTCACTTAAGATCCCAAATGACAGCGTATAGTTAAGGCAAGTCAATGGTGGTCTAAGTTTAAGATCCACCGCTGTTTGCAAGGGGAGTGTCTGTTTATGCAGTGGGCTGGAACCTGCTAAGATCTTAGCAAAGGTGCGTATATTTGCGATCTTTTCGCAATCGCATCTCTGAATCAGCCCCGTCATGCCTAAGTGACAGCTCAATGTTTGGATTAACTTAACAAATGTTTTTGGACTTTTTCAAGTGAGCATATTTTTCTGTTTGCCACAAAAGACAATTTGCAAAAACTACAGGAGGCTGCATATTGGGTAATGGATGGAACTTTTAAAACATGCCCAACTGTCTTTTGTCAAATTTATACTATTCATGCAATGGTTGGAACAGAGCCATCCACAAGAAGGTTTGTGCCACTTGTCTTTGGATTATTATCCAGCAAAACACAGGAGTGCTATGAATGTTTTTTGTCAGATCTCATTGAATATGCTTTGGAGTTCAACATAGATCTCGCGCCACAGTACATCCTGACAGATTTCGAAATTGCAGCAATTAATGCTACACAACGCGAATTTGGAAACTGCACAAATAAATGCTGCCTGTTCCATTTGGGTCAAAGCATTTACAAAAGCATACAAAATGCTGGATTGTCGCAACTGTATGACTTGGACACAGAGTTCTCCCTCCTTATGAGACATTTGCAAGCACTGGCATTTCTTCCAGCATCTGAAATCCCTGATGCCTTTGAAATATTAAAAACAAACTTGCCACAAAATGCCAAACCTGTTAAATATTTTGAAGAGAACTAGTATGGGGGGCCGTTCAATTCAAAATTACAGCTTTATGGATATCACACATAGCAAAATATTGCTTTCTGGCTAGCACATGTAGCGAAATGGCTATAACACTTACTGAGACTGCTATAACACGCAGCGAAACGGCTATAACACATAGTGAGATGGCTATAACACACAGCGAAATGGCTATAACACACAGTGAGATGGCTATAATACTCAGCAAAATGGCTATAACACATAACAAAATGGCTATAACACACAGCGAGATGGTTATAACACAGCGAGATGGCTATAACACACAGCAAGATGGCTATAACACACAGCAAGATGGAGATGGATATAATATATAGTGAGATGGATATAACACAGTGAAATGAATACAAGACATACTGAGAGTGCTATAAGACCTAGTGAAATGGCTATAAGACATTGTTAAATGGATTTAACATAAAGCAAAATAACTATAACACATAGCGAGATGGCTATAAGACATAGTGAAATGGATATAACATATAGCAAAATGGCTATAACACATAGCGAGATGGCTATAAGTCATAGTGAAATGGATATAAGATATACTGAAATGCCTATAAGTCATAGTGAAATGGATATAAGATATACCAAGATGGCTATAAGACACAGTGAAATGGCTATGACATACTTTACAGTATTAGTATTAAGAGGTGATGTTTCCTATCCCAAGACTAAATAACAGTGTGATAGTAAAGCTGGTCAGTATCTGTGTGCAGTAAGAAATTTAAGGATTTATCTCTGCATGCAAAGAATACAATTAACTTGGCTCCCCCTGAAATCAACATGGTTTAGCTCTTGAGTAACTAAGTTCATGCACTTAACAAGGTCTGGATCCAGCCCATTGCCTTCTTTCTTTCTTTGACTCATAGACAACAAAGATGATAGGAGCTGTGACAAAGGGGACCATCACAGTGAAATCCAAGCATGGGGCAACTTGGAGTGATGGCATAGGGCCTTGCAGCACCCACATCCAGGTAAGCATGACAGTGTAGAGTGTGTAAGAAATTGTCATTGACTACCAAACCTAACCACATTGGGGTAGATCCAGAACTACGTTTGCCGTACGTTTATTCGCGTAGCATATTTTCGTGCGCGTAAAATCGCTACACTCCCCTCGGCACACCCCTTGAACGTACATATTTTGTCAAGATACGCTTTCCAAACCCTACCGTAACTTTTTCCAACGTAACCGCAGTCATACGCACACGTACGTATGGGCTAGACGAATTTACGCAGCTAAGCACGCCCATACTGTACACTTTAAATACCACCCCCCGCCTACTTCACGTATTTCGGACGTATTTTGGACACACATAAAATTGGCACGTCCACACGTAAGTATTTACGTAACACATACGTTAATGGCCCATACGTACACAATTACGATACGTTACGGAGCGTATTTTCTATGGTGTGCATGCGCAGTACTTACCAAAGGGTGAATTTACGTGTCCACCATGCGTAAATTTGCTCCGAAGCGTTGTTCTGGATCAGGCCCATTGTCTTCTTTCTTTCTTTGCCTCATAGACAACAAAGATGATGAGCTGTGACAAAAAGGATCATCACACAGTATTCCGGTAATGGCGTACCTTGGAGTGATGGCATAGGGACTTGACGCCTCAACAGTCAGGTAAGCATGTAGGTTAAGAAAGAGTTTAGAAAGGGTTTTTTAAAACATACACGTGTACTTAATTATTATTATTTTTTTTGTGTGCAAATATGCTTTCATGTGTGAGGAAAAGATAAAGATTGGAGGACGAGGAAAAACAAGTTAATCTCTACAAGCACGTTTGGATGACACAAAGGCATGATTAAAAGAAGGAAGCAAACTTGAACACACATCAGGTCAAAAATGAGAAATGTTTAATGATCCTGTAACTATTAATCAAATGTTGTAATTAAGTCCCTTAGGAAACAGTTAACATGTTGTGGTTGGAAATAATGAGAGATTTGATAACAGTCTTATTTGGTTTGACAATGTTTGACTAATGATCCTTACACTGTTATGATAGTAATTATGTATGTGATACTTATTCATCTACATTTAAATCAATTTTTACAATTTTTGTTTCCTATAAGGAACATCATGATGTTTGAAGATGGAGCAAAGCTGAAAAAAGGAGATTAACAAAGCATTAGAAGAAAATATGGATTACTATTTAATTGATATTTGAAATGTTCAGTCAAAAATTGTGTACTTAGGTTTTGGTGAATATTTTTGCAGACATTGGGCCTGATCCAGAACAACGCTTCGGAGCGAATTTACGCGTGGCGGAGACGTAAAATCGCAGTTTTGTATGCACTGCGCATGCGCACCATTGAAAATACGCACATTAACGTAGCATAATTGTGAACGTATGGGACATTCACGTATGTGTCACGTAAATACTTACGTGTGGGCACGCCAATTTTACGTTACTCCAAAATACGTCTGAAATACGTGAAGTAGGCGGGGGGTTGTATTTAAAGTGTACAGTGTGGGCGTGATTAGCTGCGTAAATTCGTCTAGCCCATACGTACGTGTGCGTATGACTGCGGTTACGTTTGAAAAAGTTAAGGTAGGGTTTGGAAAGCGTATCTTAACAAAATACGTCGAAAATTACGTGCACGAAAATACGCTCCGCAAATAAACGTATGGCAAACATAGTTCTGGATCTACCCCATTAATTGTTATAATAAAAATGTTAAATATAAAAAGATGGTTGTATTTTTACCTCTATAATGATAAAGCTCATTTATTGTTGGTAGGTTTGCCTTGTGCATAATGTTTATAGGCAGGGGCGTAGCTAAAGGTTCATGGGCCCAGGTGCAAAAGGTCAGCTTGGGCCCCCCCTCACATAAAGGCTGTTTAAGGTGACCTCCGTTGTGCCAGTGGAACCCAGGG
>WWET01003744.1:100515-111635 GCA_011038615.1 Limnodynastes dumerilii | reverse complement strand
CCCTCTAAACACATCCCGAGACATCGCTGTAGTTTCCAAATCGATGAGCAAATTCGACTCTTAGTAAATTTAGCGATTTGAGTGCACAAAATCGCGACCAAACTACAGCGATGATGATCGAATTACTATAGCGATTTCAATACGACCTTAGTAAATCTAGCCCCAGGTGTCCAGTTCCCCCAGCGTCCCCCATTAGGATCCAGGCCTCCACGTTTACTTACCTGCGGTTTTGCCGCTGCGCTCACTGCAGCACATCCCCGGCCTTCTTCCCTGTAGTCCCGCCGCTTCTCTTCTCTTCTGCGGCGGGACGCAAGCTCTAAGTGACATTGTGTGACCCCAGGTCATGCAATGTCACTCTTACAGGGAAGGTGGCCGGGGATGCGATGCAGTGAGCGTAGCGGCAGAACCGATACCTACATTACAGTTCTACTCCGCGCGCTGCACCGCATCCCCAGCCTCCTTCCCTGTAGTCCCGCCGCTGCTTTTCTCTTCTGCGGCGGGACGCAAGCTCTAAGTGACATTGTGTGACCCCAGGTCATGCAATGTCACTCTTACAGGGAAGGTGGCCGGGGATGCGATGCAGTGAGCGTAGCGGCAGAACCGATACCTACATTAGGTATCAGTTCTACTGCACCACTGAGCGTGGCACTATTGGTGAGTGGCAGGGGGGGCTGTGCTGGGCCCCCCTAGCTCAGGGGCCCGGTCGCAAGTGCGACCCCTATAGCTATGCCACTGTTTATAGGACTTTGAAAGATCTAAAATAAACACAAATTAAAATTTATTGCCTACAGTACATTTTATAGTGTATGCTATATACACACACTCTCAGAATAAAAATAACACACACACACACACACACACACACACACAAAAACACACAATAAAACTAAAAGGATACACACAAACAAATAGAAACACATTAGGAACATATGCTCAGAAGTATTGGTGAGGAACTAACACAGTGTTGTTAATTGAAAAAACAATAGTGTGAGGGACAATTTCAGAAAGGGCATATGACAATTTAAAGGGTTAATATTGTCCAAAAAAAGTATAACAAGATCATTAATAAAACATCAAGCAATTTTAAGTTTTGGGTTTAAAAGGTGGAAAATTATACATATGCACTACATAATTTTAATTTATAGGTAGTAAGATAACAAAAGGAAACTTTAGACGCTTGACACACACATATGGGAAACATGAGTGAACCTTCTTATCAACAGTTTGACAGGATTTGATGAATGGGGATAGTGCAGGTAAAATTGTCGCCAACGTTCTGCAGGTATGACAGTCATGCTGGGATGGTCATGCAGGAAAGAAACTGTTGACTTTACACGCTTGACACACACATATGGGAAACATGAGTGAACCATAAATGCTCTTATCAACAGTTTTTAACGGGATTGTCGTTTATGTTGTGCCAGGAATTATGTAGTGCCGGGATTATCACCTTGCCGATAAAATTGGCACTTGCGTGGTGCCGGGATTTTCAACTTGCTTGTAAAATTGTCGTTTAGGTTCTGCCGCGAATTCTGTCGTGCCGGGAAATAAACCTAGCCGTGATCTTAATGTGCCGGTAGCACAAACCGCGGCAAGCGCCGCACTTTACCCGCTCCATTTGGCCATGCTGTCCTCCCGATGGTTCCACGGTCCATAGGCAGGGAGACTGTCACCAGCATGGTAACAGTCTCCAACACTCACCATCACAGTAGCCTAGGAGTCCCACATGCGATTCTGGCGCCAAGTCCCGCGGCACCTCTGCCCCATGGGCGCCGTCATCTTGCTTCTGCCATGTGAACCTAAAGCACCAATGAGAACTTACCTGTTCCAGTCCTCCAGCCAATCAGTGTGCAGGGCGCGCTATTTAAACCCTGAACACCTTTACATCGTTGCTAGAACAACTTGTTTGTCCAAGGTGCCTGGTTTTCCTGTGATTCTGGTAATCCTGATCATGGTAGTCCTGATCTTGGTGGTACTGATCCAGTCTAGCCCTGCCTGCATTCCAGTCCGGTCCTGCATGCACTCCAGTCCAGTTCTGCCAGCATTCCAGTCCGGTCCTGCCTGCACTCTAGTCCAGTTCTGCCAGCATTCCAGTCCGGTTCTGCCAGTATTCCAGTCAGGTTCTGCCAGCATTCCAGTCCGGTCCTGCCTGCACTCCAGTCCGATCCTGCCTGCTACATCATCTGTTCAAGCCTTCCAGATCCGTTTGTCTAATCTCCACTCATACCTAGACTCTTGAAGAGTATGGGGCTGATTCAGAGATACGATTTCCACGGCACTTAGGAGCGTATATTTAAGATCCTAGAAAATTCGCAAAACTGCGCATGTGTAGTAATAGTGCAACGCCGTTAGCGTAGCGGTTAGGAGCGTAAATTCGCTAAGAGCGTAAGTTTGAATCGCACGCAAGCACTTAAGATCTTAAGTGCAGCGAATCTTTAAGATCTTAAGGATTTGCATGGAAATGGGCGGGGGGAGGCAGGGAAATGAGGGGAAGTGGGCGAGGACTGACACTTAGGATCTTAAATGAACGCTCCCACGTCACTTAAGATCCCAAATGACAGCGTATAGTTAGGGCAATTCAATGGTGGTCAAAGTTTAAGATCCACCGCTGTTTGCAAGGGGAGTGTCTGTTTTTGCAGTGGGCTGGAACCTGCTAAGATCTTAGCAAAGGTGCGTATATTTGCGATCTTTTCGCAATCGCATCTCTGAATCAGCCCCTATATTCCTAACTTGTTTGTTTATGAGCAAGTCATCTATTAAACCTGCCAGTTTCTCCTATCAGCCTGCTCAGTCATCTTTGCTCCTGAAACCCGTGACAGGTTCACAAAGTTTTGAAACCGTGACAGTTTGTTCTGGTCCTATGAATCCGTCCGGGGCAAAACCACAAGGAGCCGTGGCCGCTATGGCAGATAGACTTGAGCGCCAGGAGGCTACCATCAGACAGGTGGTGTCTTGCCTACATGAACTGGCCATTCAAGTGGGTGCCTTTCAGCATGCTGTGCTGCAGAAAACTTCTTCTCCTTCCACGGGACTTCCTTCTACCTCCAGTAGCCTAAAGGTGCCTCTCTCCACACCAGCTAAGTACGACGGTGAACCCAAATCATGCCGGGGGTTTCAGCTTCAGCCTGACTACTTCCAGTCAGACAGTATTAAAGTGGCATACATCATTTCCTTGCTGTCTGGGACAGCTCTGAATTGGGTATCTCCTCTTCTAGAAAACAATGACCCAATCCTATCAAACCTGAAAGCCTTTCTGGCTACTTTCCGGGTCATCTTTGATACTCCTGGTCGTTCCACCTCTGCAGCCACCAACATCCTCCGTCTTCATCAATGGAATTTAACGGTCGGCCAGTACGTGGTCCAGTTATGGACATTGGGGTAGATCCAGAACTACGTTTGCCGTATGTTTATTCGCGTAGCATATTTTCGTGTGCGTAAATTCTATACACTCCCCTCGGCACACCCCTTGAACGTACGTATTTTGTCAAGATACGCTTTCCAAACCCTACCTTAACTTTTTCCAACATAACCGCAGTCATACGCATACGTACGTATGGGCAACACGAATTTACGCAGCTAAGCACGCCCATACTGTACACTTTAAATACAACTCCCTGCCTACTTAACGTATTTCAGACGTATTTTGGATTAACGTAAAATTGGCACGCCCACACAGAAGTATTTACGTGACAAATACATGCATGGCCCATATGTTCACAATTACGCTACGCTATTGAGCGTACTTTCTATGGTGCGCATGCGCAGTACTTACCAAAAGGCGATTTTACATCTCCGCCACGAGTAAATTCGCTCAGAAGTGTTGTTCTGGATCAGGCCCATTATCCTCAGAGCTATCCTGGGGGGAAGATGCTCTCATATCCATCTTCTGGAATGGAATAGCTGACCGCATCAAAGATAACCTGGCCTCCACGCAGTTGCCTGCTACCCTTAATGAATTAGTTTCCATTTGCACTCAGATAGACATTCGTCACAGATATAGAGCCACCAAAATAAGGGAAACTCCTCGTCCAAGAGTTTCTGTAACTTCACGCCCCTGGAATCTGTCTCCACCTCCTGAAGAGCCTATGCAACTTGGCAGGTCCCGGCTCTCTACCCAGTAAAGTCAAAGGAAGGCGAAGGACAACTTATGCTTTTACTGCAGGGAACCAGGTCATCTACGTCTCCAGTGCACTAAACGGCCGGGAAACTGGAACTGAGGATACCAAGTTAGGAGTACCACTACGTTCCTCTGCACCTAGGGACTGCACCCTGCTTACTTCCTTGGTAATTAGCTCTGAACAGACTACCCTAACTGCTATTCTTGATTCTGGTGCTGCTGAAAATTGTATTTCTTAATCCTCTGTAGAATCTCTACAAATTCCAACAGAAAAACTCCTTGTTCCTACTTATCTCACTGCTGTGGATGGAAGTCAGATCCCGGGTGGTACTATTATTTGCCGAACCATTACTGTTAAACTTCGTGTCCATTCCTGTAAAACTCTGTGTAGGGGTTCTCCACGAAGAAACTATCCAGCTCCTTGTATTGCCCAAAGCCAGTTTTCCCATCATCCTAGGGTTACCTTGGCTCCAGCTTAACAACCCCCACATCGACTTGGCTTCCTCCCAAATCATCTGCTGGAGTCAAAACTGCTTAAAGAACTGTCTGTCTTGGGTACTTCCACAGCACTTGACCAAACCAGAGTCCTCTTCTGACCTCCCAGTCCAGTATCGCGACTTCCAGGATGTCTTCAGTAAATAGTCTGCTGAGACTCTGCCACCTCACCGACCCTGGGACTGTCCTATCGATCTCATTACTGGATCTCCCTTCTCGGAGATCCAAGCCATGACGGAATACATCCAAGACAACCTCACCAGGGGTTTCATTCGTCCCTCCTCCTCCTCCTCCTCCTCCTGCTGGTGCCGTTTTTTTTTCCGTCAAGAAGGATGGTGGTCTTTGCCCTTGTATTGACTACTGTGGGTTGAATGCCAATTAAAAACCGGTGTCCCTTGCCATTAGTCTTGGAGATGTTTGATCGTATCAAAGGCTCTACAGTGTTCACTAAACTTAATCTGAGAGGGGCTTATAATTTAAGCAGGATCCAAAGTGGTAACAAATGGAAGACGGCGTTCAACATGCGGGATGGGTATTATGAGTATCTGGTGATCCCCTTCGGTCTGAGTAATGCTATTGCCGTCTTCCAAGGATTTATTAACAAGATTTTCTGGGAGCTTCTGAACATCTCGGTAGTAGTGTACCTGGATAACATTTTAATATTTTCCAAAGACCTGTCTACCCATCGCACCATGGTAAGGGAGGTCCTGTCCAGCCTCCGAAGAAATCATCTGTACTGCAAACTGGAGAAATGCATCTTTAAGGTCAGTAGTATCCCCTTCCTGGGCTTTATTCTGAAACCCAAATCCAGATGGACCCTGCAAAAGTACAAAAAAGAAATAAAGAGACCTGATACTTCTTACAGCGCCCCCTTATGATAAACTCTAATACTCTGGTACAAATAAACATGAAAAAATGTCCACAATTTTTCAATTTTTTCACATAGATTCCTTCAACAAAAACTGGGACTCACAGTCTCTTTAT
This sequence comes from Limnodynastes dumerilii, assembly GCA_011038615.1. Classification (NCBI taxonomy): domain Eukaryota; kingdom Metazoa; phylum Chordata; class Amphibia; order Anura; family Limnodynastidae; genus Limnodynastes; species Limnodynastes dumerilii. The sequence goes on along the minus strand of WWET01003744.1, from coordinate 106,039 downwards.
GTCAAGTCTCTCTTCCTTCTTTGGATCTTTATTAGTGCTCCGATGTATTCTCAGTCTCTCAGACCCAAAATTCTCCAAAATTTTCGTTGTTAGACCCCACTGCTTCCGTCCTTAAACGAAGGGGAGTAAAAAGACAAAAAACGCAATGTGAAGACTGTCACAATGAAGGAACAGATGTGAGAAAAGGAGACGAGGATAAAGATCTATATTACGAGCAAAAAGTTCAAGAGGTTTGAAGTGTAAGCATCCTGGAAAAAGTGTGCGTGGTGACATATTGTGACAGTCTTCACATTGCGTTTTTTGTCTTTTTACTCCCCTTCGTTTAAGGACGGAAGCAGTGGGGTCTAACAACGAAAATTTTGGAGAATTTTGGGTCTGAGAGACTGAGAATACATCGGAGCACTAATAAAGATCCAAAGAAGGAAGAGAGACTTGACATAAAGAGACTGTGAGTCCCAGTTTTTGTTGAAGGAATCTATGTGAAAAAATTGAAAAATTGTGGACATTTTTTCATGTTTATTTGTACCAGAGTATTAGAGTTTATCATAAGGGGGCGCTGTAAGAAGTATCAGGTCTCTTTATTTCTTTTTTATACCATCCGCTGTGTGAACGGCGGTAAGGGGGTGTGTGAGTCCCCGGTCCCTGATACTACGGCTGACCCTAGGTCGCAGTAATTATTTACATAGTTTATTTTTTACTCATTTAGTCCCTGCAAAAGTACAAGCCATTCTGGACTGGCCATAGCCCACCACTCTGAGAAGCATCCAGAGATTTATTGGCTTTGCAAACTTTTATTGTCGGTTCATTCGGGACTATTCAACCATCCTTGCACCAATCACTTCCTTGACCCGCAAGGGCTCCAATACGGTAAAATGTCAACAACTAAAAGAAGCTTTCATCACGGCTCTGGTCCTCAGGCAACCTGATGTCTTTCTCCCTTTTCTTCTTGAGATTGATGCCTCTGCTGAAGGAACTGGAGCAGTCTTATCGCAAAGATTTTCAGATGGCCAGATCCACCCTTGTGGATTCTTCTCTAGAAAATTCCTTCCGGCCAAAAAAAAATATGCCATAGGAGAAAAGGAACTTCTTGCTATGAGGTTAGCATTAGAGGAGTGGCGTTACCTACTTGAAGGAGCAGTTCATCCTGTCACAGTCTTTACCGACCACAAAAATCTGCTTTACTTCAAAACTGCTCAGTGCATCAATCCCCGCCAAGCTCAATGGTCCCTTTTCTTTGCCCGCTCAATCTTCAGCTCCGTTTCCTCCCAGGTTCAAGAAATTGTAAGGCATATGCCTTATCCAGATTATTCTCTCCAGAGGTCTCTGAAGGAAAAGCGGACCACTTCATTCTTGATCCTGTCCAGGTCGCCAGCACGCACTCCATCCCAGTTGGTAAGACTTTCATTCCTCTTACCCTTAGGAAAAACTTCTACATTGGGCCCATGCCTCTAAATTCTCTGGACATGTAGGCATTACCAATACTCAGGCATTCATCTCCCGGGGTTATTGGTGGCCATCTCTCCGTGAGGACGTCAGAGCCTACGTAAATGCCTGTTCCCAGTGTGCACAGCACAAGACTTCACGAAAAGCTCCTTCAGGTACTCTTCAGCCCTTACTGGTTCCAAAAACTCCATGGACCCACATCTCAATGGACTTTGTCACTGATCTACCCCCCTTCAAACAATATAACACCATTTGGGTGGTGGTAGACTGGTTCTCCAAGATGGCTCATTTCATATCCCTAAAAGGTCTACCTTCTGCTCCAGTTCTAGCTCAATTATTCATTGCTCATATCTTTCATCTCCACGGATGTCCTGAAGAAATTGTGTCTGATAGAGGTGTCCAGTTCACGGCTCCGTTCTGGCGAGCCTTATGCAAATGTTTTTGGATCAATTTAAAGTTTTCCACTGCCTACCATCCTCATACAAATGGACAAACGGAGAGTGTTAATCAGGACTTGGAGACCTTCATCCATCTCTATGTCTCCTCATCTCAGGATGACTGGGTGAACCTTCTACCATGGGCGGAGTTTTCACACAATCAACATTACCATGAATCTCTGGACAGCACGCCATGTAATATATGGGTACCATCCCAGAGTCCCTTCTTTTTCTCTGTTTCCAGCTGCTGCTGTTCCTGCATCAGTAATATCCTTAGAAAGATTTGCAGATATCTGGAAGATAGTGTGGACTGCCCTCCTAAAGGCCCCCAAAAGGTATAAGATTCACGCCGATTCCAAGAGAACTGCCATTCCTCCTCTTCATCCAGGACACAAAGTATGGTAGGCATCTAAGAACATCCATCAAAAGGTACCATCTATGAAATTTGCTCCCAGGTACTTAGGACCCTTCAGGATCAGCAAAGTCATTAATCCAGTGGCCTATCAATTGGATCTCCCTCCTCACCTTCGAATTCCCAACTCATTTAATGTCTCATTACTCAAACCATTAGTGATCAACAGATTCTCATCTCCGGTAAAGAAACCAGATCTCTGGTGCTCAGGAGGAGGAATTCAAGGTAAAGGAGATTGTAGACTCATGTATCCGCCATGGTCATCTCGAATACTTGGTGGAATGGAAGGGATTTGGTCCTGAGGAACATGCCTGGATCCGCGCCTCTGACATCAATGCACCCAAGTTAATCAAGAAATTTCCTGCCAAGATCCAGCCAATCAGTGCGCAGGGCACACTATTTAAACCCTGAACACCTTACCATCGTTGCCAGAACAAATTGTTCATCCAAGGTGCCTGGTTCTCCTGTGATTCTGGTAATCCTGATCCTGGTAATCCTGATCCTGGTGGTCCTGATCTTGGTGGTCCTGATCCAGTCCGGCCCTGTCTGCATTCCAGTCCGGTCCTGCCTGCACTCCAGTCCGGTTCTGCCAGTATTCCAGTAACCTTACTATCCTCAGAAGGGTTTCCATTTAGTAAAACCGTCTGTTGTCTATCCTGTAACCAAGATCGTATCCATGCGTATCCATGCAACTATTTTTAAGTCCAATCTCAAGGCTTCCAGCTTATTTACCAGTCTGCAATGTGGCACAGTGTCAAAAGCCTTACTAAAATCTAAATAAGCTATGTCTACAGCTCCCCCTTTATCTAATACTTTACTGACACAGTCAAAAAATTGATTAAGATTTGTTTGACATGATCTTTCCCCAGTGAATCCATGATGCTTGGGATCCTGTAAGTTACTGGATTTAAGATACTGTACAATTTGTTCCTTTAACAGTGTTTCCATCAATTTCCCTACTACTGATGTTAAACTCACTGGTCGGTAGTTTGCCTCATCTTCTCTACTTCCACTTTTATGCAGAGAGAGACAATATTTGCTATTTTCCAGTCCTCTGGAATCAACCTAGTTAATAGGGACTGGTTGAATAATTCAGTTAGTGGTTTAGCCAGCATCCCTCAAAGCTCTTTTAGATGCTCTTTTAGCTCTTTAAGCTCTTTTAGGTGCTCTCACCATTTTAAAAGATAATAAGGATTATATCAAATAAAGAAGCCCACTGATTTACTAATTCCGGAAATGCGCAACACGTCTAACGCATATCAGAGCCAACTTCCGGTACGCGCAATGCAGAAACGCACAGGTGTGGACTAGTGCGTTTAATTGTCTGTATAAATAGATTGCATATTTTCCAATTGGTTGTTGGTTGGTTTTGATGGATAGTGAGATTTGGTTGTGATTTATCTAAACAGGCTGAAATGACAGCCAGAATCCAAAACATAAGGGTTAGACAGCCTACCTTCACCCCTGAGGAGGTGGAGATACTTGTTTGCTGCATTATGGCAGCTTTTTTTGGCCCAAATGGCCGTCTTAAACCTCATTAATGGCAGCGAGCCTGGCAGGAGATACATGCTGCAATCAATGCTGTGGCACCTACCAGAAGAACATTATATGTTATTAAAAAAAGGTAACCCTAAAACATATTTATTATGTAAATTGTTATATTGGTATCATATACCGTATTTCTCCATGTATAAGATGCTCCGATGTATAAGATGCACCTTAATTTTGGGGCTCGAAATTTGAAAAAGAAAAAATTTATTACATAAAGAAACTTCATGAACTCATGAACTCATCATTTAGCCTTATTGACCCCTCTATTTGTGTCCAGCTAGTCTTATTGCCCCTTCTATTTGTGTCCAGCCAGTGTTATTGCCTCTTCTATTTGTGTCCAGCCAGTCTTATTGCCCCCTCTTTGTGTGTGCCCACCCTGCATTTGTTCTCCCTCCATGTCCGGCCTTCACATCCATCCATTCATTCCAATCACATCACAGCACATCACATTGCAGCACACTTACCTTTGCTCTCCCTCCCGCTGTCTCCGGCGGTGTGCTCTGCAGAATGACGCTGGTGTGACCTTAGGTCACGCTAACGTCATTCACAGAGCGCGACACAGGGGGGAGAGAGCTGGAGAGAGAGGAAGGAAGAGCAAAGGTATGTGTGCTGCGGGCATCCCTGCATTATTGCAGCAAATGCAGAGGCACAAAAGCCAACATCTTTACAATTCTCTGACTTAGAAACAATGGACCTGATCCAGAAGTACGGCCACCGCCGTGGTTACGATGGTCGTATGCGTAAGATCGTCAGTTTTGCCGATCTGCGCATGCAACGGGCAGATATTTCCCGGCGTAGTTAGGGAAACCCGTTCCTCAGGATTGGGTGTCCCTAACTGTTGCGTAGTTATGGTTGAGGGGGCGTGCCTCGCAGTAACAACGCATCAGTTACAGAAGGAAGGTGGGGGGAGGTAAGGTAATGAGGATGAGAGGTCGGGTTTGGACTGTTAGTACGCATAGCGCATCGGCGAAAGTCTGGATCAGGCACAATGGCCCTGCCTTCCAAGGCCCCCTCTCTTTACCATCAGCTGGTAAGTGTCCTATGTAATATATTGTGAATTTTTCATTTTAATGTGGTCACAATCTACTAATATATATAGACAAACCATAATTTTTGGGTCACAAATGCTTGTGTAATTCAACATTATGATTTGTACATAATTTGTAACAAACATTAATGAGCAAGCTTTCACAGACATCCAATTTCAAATGTATGACATACTTATTGTATATGGACATATGTCATGTGCTTGTTGTCTAAGGACAACAATATGGATTTAATTCTTTAGATGCAAAACGGAAACATTGCATTTCTAAATATCAATATATTGACACTAAAAAACGTGCATTGCAGAAAGTCAAAACCCGGAGCCAGAACAGAGACAACTGACTGAAAGCAGCGAGGAAGAAACCTTCCATGAACAAACAAGACGGGGACCAACTCAAAAACCACAAATAACCACAACATTAAGTCGTCAGGAAACAAGAGAAGAAATGTTACAAATAAGCCAACAAAATGCTAATTTTTTGGGACAAATAGTGCAACAAGTGACAATTCTTACTAGATGCATCAAAACACTTGTTCAGAATATGTTTCCCAACTCATCACTCCTTCTGATCTCCTCCCCCCCTCTGGTCTCCTCCACCCCTCTGGTCTACTCCCCCCGCAGGTCCCCTCCCCC
>WWET01003744.1:73245-85438 GCA_011038615.1 Limnodynastes dumerilii | reverse complement strand
ATTTTTATTATGAGAGATTTTGTGGTTGCATTTTTTTCTTGTGTGCTGACTTGGGTTGTTGTGACCACCTACTGGTTTATTGAATATATATATATATATATATATATATATATATATAAAGAGAGAAAACCGGCACTCCTATTAGGGTTTTGCTGCTCCTGGTGCACTTAGAAATCAAAAAGGAATTCAGCATACAAAAGAACCAGGCACTCGTGGAGACTTTTCAATAAAGGTAATGTTAATGCCACGGCGGGCACTTTAATGCATCATATAATGATCCGACGTTTCAGCTGCACGGCGGCAGCTTTCATCAGGGATAAAATGAATAAACAGGCATACATAAATCCAAAACATACAGACAACATATTTATAGAGAAACATAAACAAGTACTCACCACCACTCTAGCCCACGAGGCAGCCTCTGCCTGGGAATTCCCGCTGTCATGGAAGCCACTCCCACCTGTCAGTTGAAGCAGGGGGCGGAAGGCAGGGGGCGAGCGTCATCGGCTGTGGGGTGTCATAGCAACAAAGGTAAACAACCACAACACACAGCTATAATGGTAACAAGTTGTACCAATGGTACAAAAATAACAGCAACCCCGAACAAACACAAATTAATGCGGTAGCATGAGAATCCTGCTGCTCTGCAATAACTTAAATAACGCTACAGGGTTATGGAGACAAATGTTTAAAAGTAATTGCAAAAAGGCACACTACCAATTGGAAATGCTACAATACATATAGCAGATTTAAATGGGCCTCTGTGTCCGCATCAACAAGTCATATTCATCAATGACTACCGAGGATAAGCCATTCAGCTCAATGATAAGCAATCTGAGCCCATAGGCTTAATAAAGAATACTGCTCACATTAAACCATAACATGCATCTAATGGAAAAAAAGACATGGGGACAATTTACATATGAAGGAACATGTAATCTCAGATGGAAGTTCACACAATCTAGTCAATTAAAAAAAGCAAGCAAGTGGTAATCTCTCATTGAGGCCCTTGGGCGATACGGTATCCAGTTTGTAAATCCAGGTGCTTTCTTTTTGTAAAAGAGTTTTTTTACGATCACCCCCCCTGGGGGGCTGCGGAACATGGTCGATGCCCATCCACCGAATGTCATTCAAGGTATGTTGATGTTGGAGCCAATGTCTGGATACTGGCTGATTGTTATCCTTACCGGTCAGTGCAACTTTAATAGCAGATCTATGAAGCGCAAGCCGTTCTTTAAGCTTCCTGATAGTTTTCCCAATGTACAAGAGGCCACAGGGACACCGTATGAGATAGATCACAAATTTGCTAGAGCAGGTAATAACATGCCTAATAAAAAATTGTCTGTGCGACAACGGATGGACGAAGGTAGAGCCTGTGTCCATAAATGAACATGTCAGGCAACCGGTGCATTTATAGCAGCCATGACGTCTTGTAAGGAATGTCTGCGTGGTTACCAAAGGTGATTGACTCCTAATGTCATTCTTGCATAGTATATCCTTTAGGTTGCGACCTCTTGTATGGCCTAGTAGTAGCGTAGAAGATCGTAACATGGGCAGAGCCAGGTCAGTTGTGACCACAGGCCATAATGTTCTAGCAGCTTTCTTACAAAAAAGCTTAAATGGTTAAATTTAGTAATCCAAGGTATCCTGTCATCCAATACCTTTTTAGGTGTAGGGACAAGTAAAGCTTGTCTGGAAATGAGATCCGCTCTGGCTTTAGCAGTCTGGAGACCGGGTTTGTTATAGCCCCTCTGTTCAAAGTTCTGTAATACCTCTGACATCTGGAATTCAGCAATAGAGGGATCACTGTTAATACGTTTAGCTCTAAGCAGCTGGGAATAGGGTAATGCTTTAATCAGTGAAGGAGGATGGTGACTTTTGGCCAGCAGGAGAGTGTTTTTATCAGTGGGTTTTCGAAACATAGTTGTAGTGAGGTGATTGTTGGCTTTAATCACCTTAACATCCAAGAAATGTATCTCCTGTTGGCTTTTCTCATAGGTATACTTGATTGTTGAATCCTTTGAGTTAATTTGTGTCATCATTTCATCCAATTCTTCACCCGTGCCCGTCCAGATGATAAAGATGTCGTCGATGAAACGTGAGAATGTCAAAAATTTACCCTTGTAGCGGTGGTCCTTCAGGAACATGTCTTTTTTAGTTTTGAACATAAAGGTATTCGCGTACGATGGGGCCACATTGGACCCCATCGCACATCCCTGTTTCTGTAAATATATGGTCCCATCAAAGATAAAGAAATTATGGGTAAGTACCATCCTCAACAGTTCCAAAAATAAAGGTATTGGAGGGCCGGCATACGCAGAATTCATTTTCAAGAATATTTCTGTCGCTGCAATACCAGCATCATGAGGGATGCTGGTGTACAGACTTATCACATCTATCGTGCATAACCAGCATGTCAAAGGTAAGTCAGTGAGGGCTTCAATAATATTCAAGAATTGTGTGGTGTACTTCAGATAGGTTTGTTGTTCCTGGACTAGAGGTTGAAGGAAACTATCCAGGTAACGAGATATAGGTTGTAATAAGGACCCTCTGGCAGAAATTATGGGTCTGCCAGGTGGTTTGAGGGGGTTTTTGTGCAACTTCGGTAGAGTATACAAGATGGGCATCACAGGAAACTTAACAGTAAGTGCTTCCTTAACTTTAACTGTGATCCATTCCTTATCTACTGCAGATTGCAGTGTCTGGTCCAAGTCTGTCTTATACTGTGTGGTCGGTTCAGTATCCAATTTACCATACACAGTGCAGTCAGCTAATTGTCGAAATATTTCAGAGCGATAGTCCTCTTTATTCTGTACCAGCAGTCCCCCGCCTTTATCAGCGGGCCTGAAGACTAGATCCGTATCTGTTTGGAGACGTTGTAAAGCCTCTCGTTGGATCTTGGTTAAGTTGTTATTTGCATGAGGCATTTGGGTGGCTGCTTTGGCAATGCTTTGCTCCAATAATCGGGTATAGCTTTTTAATGAAGCATTCGATGATGGAGGGTCAAATGAAGACTTGGGTCTTAGACTTGTAGGGATGGCGTCAATAGAGGTGCTTTCAGTCGGGTGTAACCCGAAAAATTCTTTGAGGCGTAATTGACGTGACAATTTATACGTCTCAATTTTAGACTGTAAGCCATCAAAAGATGTGGTTGGCACGAATGAAAAGCCCTTGTTGAGCACATCAAGTTCAGTGGTGGTCAAGTTTTTCTTGGATAAATTAAAGACTAGATTCGTTTGGACCTTAGTGTCATTGTTTCTGTTGCACTGGCCCCCTCTTCTACTGGCCTTGAAGGACCTGGTCTGGAGTCTTGCGTCCCTGGAATTACCCCCTGCCGGGTGGTTTGCCTCGAAAACCCCAACGCGGGGGAAGGGAGCGGACGTTTGTAGATTCCTGGTCGCTGTCGCTTGTATTTGGCCCACTGGATGCATCAAATGCTGATCTCTGTACAAAAGGACGTTGTTTATAGGGCTTGCGACGGGTGTTTTGAGTCCTAGACTCAGTGCCTGAGAACCAGGAGTAGATAAGATTGTCTTCATAGTCTTTTTCCACTTTGTGCAATTTGTCTCTCTTAAATTTAGTTAGTCCATAAATGAACATGTCAGGCAACCGGTGCATTTATAGCAGCCATGACGTCTTGTAAGGAATGTCTGCGTGGGTACCAAAGGTGATTGACTCCTAATGTCATTTTTACATAGTATGTCCTTTAGGTTGCGACCTCTTGTATGGCCTAATAATAGCGTAGAGGACCGTAGCATGGGCAGGGCCAGGTCGGTTGTGACCACAGGCCATAATGTTCTGGCAGCTTTTTTACAAAAAAAGCTCAAATGGTTGAATTTAGTAATCCAAGGTATCCTATCATCCAATACCTTTTTGGGTGTAGGGACAAGTAAAGTTTGTCTGGAAATACTGTCCGCTCTGGCTTTAGCAGTCTGAAGGCCGGGTTTGTTATAGCCCCTCTGTTCAAAATTCTGTAATACCTCTGACATCTGGACTTCAGCAATAGAGGGATCACTGTTGATACGCTTAGCTCTAAGCAGTTGAGAATAAGGTAATGCTTTAATCAGTGAAGGAGGATGGTGACTTCTGGCCAGCAGGAGAGTGTTTTTATCAGTTGGTTTACGAAACATAGTTGTAGTGAGGTGGTTGTTGGTTCTAATCACCCTAACGTCCAAGAAATGTATCTCCTGTTGGCTTTTTTCATAGGTATACTTGATTGTTGAATCCTCTGAGTTGATTTGTGTCATCATTTCATCCAATTCTTCACCCGTGCCCGTCCAGATGATAAAGATGTCGTCGATGAACCGTGAAAATGTTAAAAATTTATCCTTGTAGCGATGGTCCTCCAGAAACATGTCTTTTTCAGTTTTAAACATAAAGGTATTCGCGTACGATGGGGCCACATTGGACCCCATCGCACATCCCTGTTTCTGTAGATATATGGTCCCATCAAACATAAAGAAATTATGGGTAAGTACCATCCTCAGCAGTTCCAGAAATAAAGGTATAGGAGGGCCGGCATACGCAGAATTCATTTTCAAGAAATTTTCTGTCGCTGCAATACCAGCATCATGGGGGATGCTGGTGTACAGACTTATCACATCTATCGTGCATAACCAGCATGTCAAAGGTAAGTCAGTGAGGGCTTCAATAATATTCTCGGTACACTTCCCTTCGTTCAGAAGCTCTTTCTCGATGCCGAATGTCCACCCGGGTACAAATGGAAATAAGTTCATTCAGTGAAGTCGGTAGCTGAGAAGAGATGAGGTTATCTTTAATACGGTCCGATAAACCATGCCAGAAGATTGACACCAAGGCCTCCTCTCCCCAGGATAGCTCTGAAGAGAGAGTCCAAAATTGCACAACATACTGACCCACGGTCAGGTCCCTCTGACGAAGACGCAGGATATCCGTGGCAGCGGAGGTGGACCTTCCAGGCGTGTCAAATATCTCTGAAAAGTCTCTAGAAATCTGTCCAGATTGGATAACATGGGGTCATTCTTGATTGTATTCATGCTTGGATATAATATCCAATATTATTTTGTTATGTTTTTTATATGAATTTATTCTTATTATTCATCTCTATATTTGTATTCACCTATATATTTATGAAAGTGGCCAATATCGGACTATATAATTTGTGTTGTGATAATCAATGTCTGTACATATTTGTGGGAAATTTTCCTTGAAATTATTAAAAACCTTTCATCAAATCTTAGTGAAATACTGACAAATCAGTAATCAAAATTCGAATTTAGAAACAGCAATCATAAATAAAAAATAAAAAATAATAATAAAAAAATAAAAAATTCTAAATTAATTTTGTTGGATTTAAAAATATACAAATCATGCAATATTTTGTAAATTTTGATGAACTTTGTCAGTGTTCCACAATCAGCAATATGATTAGTATAATAATTGTTTATATTGGATTAAAGATAAACCGAATGTATAAGTGTGTTTAACAATATATGTATATATAAAAGCCTTCCAGTTTGTTGAAATTAGAATACTCCGTTGCAAGAATTATAATGGAAACACCCTGATTATAAATTGCACCTTAAAAGTAATTATTTTTGTATGTGTAAAGACAATATGAAATAATTTAATTCTGTTTGAGACCTATCCATTTATATGCAAGAACAATGAGGAGGTTCACTCCTTTGGAATAACTCAAAGTGTAGATTTGCACCCAGGTGCTGAATTTGTAATTAATGAAAGTGCTACTTAAGGAAGCAACGGAGCCTCTTTTTCAATATTGCCTTTTTTTCCTCTGATGAAATTCCCTGGTGGAACGAAACGCGTAAGAACGGCAGCAGGAGTTTGGTGCCATTTACTGCACTTTAGCACATGAGCACTTTTTGATCGTGACTTCCATACCGCCATATGAAAAAGTTGGAGCAATTACCATATATGCAAAATCTTTGATGTGAGTACTCACTGAAATCCTCTATGATCTACATGCACAGGAACTAGCTGGGATTGCTTATCTACACCGCATAGCACCTGACAGTCGGAGAGCTATACCAGCAGCAGCCACGTCCTGAGACCCCCGGATCTAGCAGTGTGGACACCCGCTCGACGGGGTTGACTCGGATGGGATTATACTTCATTATTTAACATCTGAATGCAACTGCTAAATGGGTGAGATCCAAACATCTTTATAATCTGTGCGGCAGTATTACTAAAACATATTGAAGCAATCTATATGTGATTATGGAATAAAGGAAGCATGATCTTTTGAATCTCGCAGACTTTTACAATTGTATTTGGTTTTTAATCTGAGGCCTGATCAACCTCAGAACAACAGTAATACTAATTACCACCTTTAGAGTCGGATGACCTCTTAAAGAAAGGTTTACTATTGTGCAGTATCTGGATACTTTTGTTTCCAACATAAGTATAATTTTTTTATTATTTTTTTGTTTTATATATATTTTTTTAAATTGTTTCTTTTGTTGGTACCCAACTAATATGTTTGAATAAATTGTATCTTTATTTTATTGCACTGGAAGGCTTTTTTTATTATATTCCATATACAGGTGCTTCTGCATTTGAAATAATTGTATTTGGAGTTATATTAACTGATTTGGTTTCTGAATTAATATTTGATTAATTTTTATTTATTTTATTATATTTTTTCTATACCCTACTATTAACAGCGCTGGTCATATCTTGTTTAGTTAAGTTTTGTTCTTAATTGAATTGAAAGCTCATTTTCATCTGTCTTTATTTTAAAAAAAAATTTATGAATGGGTAAGTATGCCAATACTTACCCAGGGGAGGATAAGCGTAAAAAAAATAGAAGAATCCATACTTACAATTCACCACTCCATCTTTGTCCTGGGAATCATTGATTGCTTCTCCTCAGCGAGGTCACATTTCGGTGTAGCCTGGTAGAAAATAGCCCTTTCGAAAAAGGGCCATTCCAGGCAGTAATCTACACCAAAGAACTTCTAAACACCAGGGAATCTCTCCTATGGGTTTTATCAAGAACCTATTCTCTGACATGATATTAAGGTAGGCAACATATGATGTCCCATGGTTTGTCAGCATAGAGAATCTTGGGTCTCAAAGCTCTGTGCAATCTGTTGAAGAGTAGGAGATTCAGAATAATTTAAGATTTTTGTTGGTACATGAACTATGCCGTATGCAGGGATATCTTCCAGAATGCCATGCATCAGAGGTTATTATGCCAACCTATTATCTTGATCCTCTACTTGACTCTGGAGGTCTCTCATCTCTCTGTCCTGGTGGTCTTGTCTCTTTTGAAGCATAGCATATACTGGCAGTGTTGTCACTGGAGGCCTCCAATGCAGAAACTCTGCCTCCCAACTGAGAAATGTCTGATTGAATTGAGGTGATCTCGGTTAGCATTGCTGCTCAACATTTTGTATATCTAGCTTTGTTGGAATAGTCACCAAATGCTCATTAAATCAATCATTAAATCAGAGTGGAATACACTTTCAACAGGGCCTCAGAGCTCTGCCCCCCTCAACCACTGGGAGATTGGCATGTACTATACTCACCTGTCTAGCCATGCTTCCACTTCCACCTCTATTGGCTGCATGGTTGTGGCAACCATTGGATGCTTATTAACCATTGGTCCCCATAAATAATCAGCAGGAGTATTTTTTTAGTGTGTTCCAGCCTTCTTGCTTCTCCTTGCCTTATTGTTCTTCTTGATTGTTGAGTGCCCTTGTTCTTGTTTGTTGTTTATGTTGGTCAGTGTTACCTCTTCCTTGGTCCCTGCTACAGTTTTCTCTCTATGGTTTTCTTGCCCTGCTTTGTGTGGCCTTTGTGCTCATGTGAGGAAGTGCCCTTATTGTCTATATGGATGCAACCTGCCAGATATCCACAGCCAAACCTGTCCCTACCATAAGGGACTTCAGTAAACACTGGGTAACTAGCTAGATTCCACACCTTGGAGAGCTTATCCTAAGAGAGATAAGGATCTTGTGTAGATTGTAAAATTATAGGGAACTCTGGAATAAGTGATGGTGGGTGTCTTGGTGATAGGTAGTGTAGGAGGTCTGATAGTAGTCTTTGTACTTTGGATTGTTTTGTTGCTTTCCTTTTCTATTCTCCCCATGAAATTAAATCATCTGAGTAAGTTGTGAAGGTCAGTTTATCTCAAAATCAGATACCTTTTTCCTCTGCAGGGTAATTGGACAGGTGAATTAGACATATAGGGCCTGCTTCAAACTTAAGAAGGAGCTTTAAATTAAGAGAGGAAAGTTACTCCTGGACTAAACCATGTTGATTGCAGGAGAGTCATATTTCATCTGTTGCAAACATTATTAGAGTTGTAAGGTAGCATTTAGTAGCCCTAGTCTAAATAACAGTGTAAAAATAGTAACTTTCCTCTTATTTTCAATCTTTGAATCAGGGCCTTAATTTCAAGCTCCTTCTTAAATCTCAGTCAGGTCCATAATGCCTGTAGTTTTAAATGATTGCCATTATAAACTTGTAGCCCTGCAATAATGCTATACCACCAGATGGCAGCAGAGGTTGTGCAGAGAAAGCCCAATGCATTAGATGGTTTAGCAGTGGTTAGAGTATGAGAGCGCAGAAGAGAAATATTGTGCAGTCCAGTGCACTGGCTATTAAGCTGGTGCAAGGTCCTCCAGCTGCCAGCACAGCTAGAATGTGAGCTCACATGACTAAATAGACCTCCAATACATGGCTCCTTCTGTGAAAATGAAGAGCACCAATGTGGAGGTCTTCCAATGTGTGTGTAGTGGCTATCAAGCACTAAAACGAAACGCGAAACACAAAACGCTACGCTGATAGCATTAAATAGTTACAACGCATGCTCAGTAGGTAGATACGGAAAATTAGGGACGTATGTAAAAAAAACGGGGTTGTGAATCCACCCAGCACCATCAGCCAATGGGTCCAGGCGGCAGCATTGTAAGCACTGTAAGCATTGTTGCGGAAGATGGCTGAATGTTCAGGGGTATGGAACTAACTCAGGAGTGTCTCTGGTGCTGCTGACAGACCTAGGAGTTTGACACGTGGGGATACAGTAGTGGGACCGACTCTCTGCAGAGCAATTTTAAAAGGAAGGGGCATTGAAGGTCGCATTAGTATACACAGATACTAAAAATAAATCACATTGAATAGAATAAATTTATCAAGGTGACTAAACTCCCAAAGATAATGATAAAAGGTCTGAGTATATACAAAGTAAAATAAGATATATCTAGAACTAAATGTATTAATCCCACATAAGGAATAATTAAAAATTAATTGAAAATCTCATTCACAAAATGGTAAATTCATATACGTATACTGAAAGAGATATAGAAGGGTGCTGCTCATTTATTGTCCCAAACGGAGAACACAAAATATACAGGTACAGAGAAAATGGGACAATTTGAAGCACACTGTTACCATTGAAGCATCAAACAATTGTTTAGAATAAATAACTAAATATCATCCTATGTCACAAAGAAGTCGCCTAATAAGCCAAAAATCTGTATATTATGTGCCAAAAAGGATAAGTAAAATTAAACTTATATTATTTAAATAAAAATTTTTATAGATAGCCAAAGCAAAAATATATACAAAATAAGAAAGGACCACTGTGTAGGTAAAAGCACAATTGCAAAAATATACCAGCAATATCTGTTGAGTGGGAGTTGTATGTTGTATTGTTACAATCAAGAAGAAACAGATGTACAAATAGCAATATATAGTACAAGGAAACCTACCTGAAATAAAAAACAAAATGCAAAACCCTGCTAATAGTGCCTAGCCGTCTCACAGCAGAACTTCTCCCCTAATAAGGGGTATAGCAAACCCTACACTATTCTAAAACAACTAGAGAATAGAGGGTAGAGATGCTATAGATAACAGTGCATTTGATGTAGGAATTAAATGATACAATGTTGCAGTCAAATACAGGGAAAGAAAAGATACAAAGAAAATGAGGGAGAGAGAACCAAGGGTTAGATATATAGTTACCATTTCATAATATAGAAAACCTCCCTGCAGTAAGAAAATAGCAAAATGCAGACCTTACTGTTAGTGTCTAACTGCCTCACGGCGGGTCTTCTCCCTAATGAGGGGTATAACAAACCCTACATTGTTATCAGGTGCCCATATGACACCTAAAAATTAAAGAGTAGAATTGGCATTAAAAAACAGCACTATATGATGTAAATAGCATTGCCGATGTAGTTATATATAGGAGAGAAGTTAGGCAGTAATTTAAAAACAGTGGACATGAAAGAAGGTAAGGTAAAAGAAAAGAAAAGAACAGGGAGACCGGGGTGCACCTCAGACTCTTCTTACCACCGGCGCGCGTTTCGCAACACTGGCTTAATCATGGCTGGAGCAAGAGAGAGGAGAAAAGCTCTGCTATTTACAGAGGCAGTAGCCAAACAGGGTTACGGGGTGCGGCTGATGTTAATGATTGACAGTAGGATCAGCAATCTAATCAGCAGACTGGAGAGCCGAACAGAGTAATCTGGGTCAGCTGTATAGGGTATTAGCGGACGTTAGGATTGTGCTCACAAGATTGAGTGATGGAGAAAAAAACATGGGGAGAAGATTAGTATCTGAATCTGGGTAGTAGAAGGAGCAAACAGTGATGAAATGAATACAATAAAAAGGACAATAATGGTGGAAAAATAAATAAATCAACAGAAAAAAAAACCATTTCAACATGATGAAATCACCCTAACTCTTAGATTAATACAATTGGTGAGTCTCTCAAAAAACATGAGAACAATCAAGATTTCCAGACTGCTTATGAGAAGTTGAAAACTGAAGTAGCAGAATTTGAAACCATGATTATGGAGAAGAAAAAAGAAAGATTACATAGGGAGGATTATACCCGGAACAGAGTCTACAAATGGAATAAAAAATTTTGATATAGGAGAAGACGAAATAGCCGAACAGGCTATATTACATTGAAGTTGAGTCCTCAAAGAGCGAAGATCCAGAATCCAGTGAGCCCACTGACCAGACATCAACCAGGACATCTATCAGACGTGATGTTTTAGATGATGGCACAAGATCTCTCTCTGGCAATATAGGAGCTACCCAAAAACAAGCCGAGATGGCAAGAGCAGGTCGAGGATGCCAAAAGAGGAAAGAGGATGGAAGGGCAAAAATGGAATTGAGACAAAGAGGTCAACACAACAGGAGAAACAGGAGATACAGATAGCTCCAGACTTGCAACAGAATGAAGAATCAGATCTTCATATTATTAATCTTACTAATTGGAATCTATCTCCCCTTCAATTCAAGTTTTTGAGATGGGTCTCTGTTTTTCTCCTACGAGAATCTTTGATCGCTTTCTTTGGGTATGGGATTTGTACCTTTTTATACGTAAGTTAATTCTGCGTAAAATATATGGTAATCTGGATCAATACTATTGACGCATCAGCGTACATCTTCCCCATTGCTTCTCCTGAGGAACTTGAAGCCCTACTTGTTCTCCAAGATTTGGATGAAAATAATTCTTCCACAATACATCATATTTCCCGGACTTCTCCCCCTACCCTCATGCCCAAGTTTAAATTTCATTAGTTTCCAATGATTTGGATAATCCTATGGGCAATAAACACAGAGATTCTAATTCTAATTTTAGCAAAGAGGAACACCAAACCATTAAAGAAATCAGCGGATGGACAGACGTTATCGTAAAACCCTCAGACAAAGGGGGCAACATCGTTTTGTGGACCAGGGTGTTACGCGCTGCATATGGCAGCAGCGTGTAATCATGCCTCTGTTATTTTGCTGGGTACTCCAGTCCTGATTTTCCCTGCTAGGAAACCTGCTTAATCATCCGGCAGCTGGATTACCTTAGCCTTCTTGTCATGTGCATTTAGCAGCCAATGGGGATGTGGCTCTCCCTTTAATTAGCTGCCACCTGTTACATTCTCTGCTGGTCATAGATTCTAGTTCCTAGTGTCTCTGTGCCAGTTTTCTGTTTGTTACCTCTTGCCTTGTGCTATTTGCTTCTTGCTTTCTTGAGTGCCCCAGTTCTGTCCTTGCCCGGTACCTAGCCTCATACCTTGTGTCTCCATTCCCTCCATCTCCCACCTTGCTGTTCAGTCCCATTTGTATTTACCTAGTTTATCCTGCCTGACTGTTTCTGTTAACCCCTTGTGGGTTTCCGCTGTTTGCTTGTGTGTGTGAGAGCCCTGGTTAGTTTAATCTGTCTTGTCAGTCCCGTCTG
>WWET01003744.1:39447-55913 GCA_011038615.1 Limnodynastes dumerilii | reverse complement strand
CAATACAGTGTCCGGGAAGAATACTATTCTCGGACATGGTATTGTGTCAGGGAGAAAAGGGTCCTCTCCCGGGAGTCCGGGATATCTCCCTGGATTCCGGGATATCTCCCTGGATTCCGGGAGTCTCCCGGACGGTCCGGGAGAGTCGGCAACTATGCTGTTATCATCTTGTGCCTTGTGTACCAGCTTGCCTTCTGTCTGTATGTATTTATGTTCCTTGAATTCTTACTTTTGGTTGTTTCTTATATTCTTGCATATAGCCTACTCTATTGTCTGGACTTCTATTGGTATTTACGTGCTCCTGTATTTTTGTATTCAGTTTATTTCAGTACCCCAGCATCTACTGTTTCCAGTTGCTCCTGCTTTGTGTTTAATGCTCCCTCTGATTCCTGTTCATTTATGTAATCTGTAGTGTTTATAGCCTGTGGTTTATCTAGTCTTGTTACCTATGTTATTGTATTCCTATTGCTACTCCTAGTTCACTATTCACCTGTTGTATTACCTTGTGTGCACTAATAAACACTGTTGATCTTATCACTCCTGTCTGATTATTAGTGCTTAGCTACACCTTTGGTTGTCTTCCAGGGATTGTGATCTGCTGGGTGTCTTGCTGTATAAACCTATCCTCACTATCAGGGGCCCTAGAGCAATGAAGACCAGGCCCCGGTTAGACTCCACGCCCTGGGAGCAGCCATGTAACAATTATTGATCGCTTGTCTGCCTCTTTCCTAAGAAAAAGAAAACAAAGGCCACTTCACGATGGATCTTTACTCCTTGTAGATACTCCTTGTGATCGCAATACGTAGATAAAAGTCCAATTTTAAATTGTAGCATCATGATCAAACTGGGATATGTAGGCTTCTGGAGAGACTTGCTTGAAAATCACTGGAACTAGGAAACTGATGCTTGTTTCGCTGCATGCTTTTTCAGGGTATGGTCAGTTGATTTTAGCATCCATATTTAAAGATCCATCCACCAATAAGGATTGTCGAATATTAAAGAGCATCTGATTAAACAAACAGTCCAAAACCAGTTCATATGACTCCTCGCTTTCCTTTTCCCCTACATCCTCACTTTCTCACTGTCCTGTCACTTTCACCTCTGCATCATAGCTCACACAGGCCCTTCTTAACCATAGATGCCACTTAAATGCTTATTCACTTTCTCATTATCTGCCATCTTGACTACAGCAACATTCTCCTCTCTGATTTCCATCTGGTCTGTCTTGCTCCCCTACAATCTATACTAAATCCATACTAAATGCCACAACCAGACTAATCTTTCTCTCCAAATGCACTGCCTCCATCTCCCTTTTCTGTCTATCCCTTTCAGAATTCTCTTCAAGCTCCTCACCACAACTTACAAGGTCCTCCTTCTCCACAACCCCCTACATCTCCTCCCTTATCTCCATTCACACTCCTGCCCGACCTGGGCCGTCCCTCTGCATTGAAACAACCTACCACAACCTATCAGTCCATCCAATACCCTCCAATCCTTAAAAAAGCTCCCTCACGTCTTTAGGCTAGCCTACTCTTCCTATACCTAAGCTTACCTTCCCTCCCCATCTTTATCCCTGTGTCTCCTGTTTGTTAACCCCCTACCACTTAGCATGTTAGCTCTTATAAGCAGGGTCCTCCTCTCTCCTGTCATCACCCTATCCTCATTAATTCCCACCTTTCTCTCTCTACTGTCTATCTCTCTCCTTATTCATCTGCTCCTACTCACATATTCTGCATCTAAATTTGATATACATATTATTATGCTATTTTTGTTTATTTTATTTTTGCATTGTACTTGAATTGTATTCCTTATTTACATGAATGTGTACCCTGTCTGTTAATTGTGTTGTATATGTAACTATTGGCTTTGTACAGTATTGCGGATACTAGGCCTGAGACCTACAGGTGCTTTATGGTAGCCCAAGATCTGTAAGGCCGCTATCGTAGCTATCGCCCGCCAACGGGGAGTGCACAGGGCGTGCACTCCTCACTGGCGGGCGGAAATCTGAACACTTACATGTACCCTAATGTTCCTTTTGGTACCCTTATGGCCGCAATGGTGATCATAACAGGGCTTCCTCCGCCCCATTCCCTAATTTGCATGCCTATCTCCACCTTGACGGAGGAGATACGGCATGTGTAAAGAGGAGGAACATAAAGAAACAGGAGCACTGAAACAGTGTATCCTCAAAGAACCAATAATTGAGGTGCACACCAAGCCACTAAAATGAGGTCAAATCTTTATTTCATATAAAAAATGAATAATGGTAATGTCAACAATTAAAATTAGACATAGATCACACTATGTACAAACATATAGTAAAAACAAACACCTCCAATCACACTGTCCTGTAATCATAGTAATCTCATTAATCCCTATACCTTAAAACAAAAATCAAAGAAAATAAACAAAAAGACCACCTCACGGTGGGACTTCACCCCCTAAGGGGCAGGTGCCTGACCCTACCTGTGAACAGCCACGGACATCAGAAGGGAGCAAATGCAAAGATCAATCAGAGCAGCTTAAAAGGTACAGTAGTCCAGGAACAGTGCACCGGAGGAAGAAACACCAAACGCCGACACGTGTTTCGCAAAACTGCTTTCTCAAGGTCAGGTTCCCTTTTCATAACAGCTGGCGGCCGTAGCTATATCACATCATTTATATGCACATTACATCCAAAATTTCTTAAAGCCAAATCTTTATATGAAAGATACAAATTAATTTTTGTCATTAATACCCCAAGGTGTCAATAATTCCATTAGAGAGATGTTTAGTCTCTTTCTGTTGAAGAATCCTAACATAATTGGGGTAGATCCAAACCCTACCTTAACTTTTGCCAACGTAACCGCAGTGATACGCACACGTACGTATGGGCAACACGAATTTACGCAGCTAAGCACACCCATACTGTACACTTTAAATACAAACCCCCGCCTACTTAACGTATTTCAGACGTATTTTGGACTCACGTAAAATTGGCACACCCACACAAGTATTTACGTGACACATACGTGAATGGCCCATACGTTCACAATTACGCCACGTTACAGAGCATATTTTCTTTGGTGTGCATGCGCAGTACTTACCAAAAGGCGATTTACCCCAATGAATGTTCCAAGATGATGTTAAATCAATCCATAAAAAAAAGTTTGGTGATAAAACATATTTTCAGTCCTGAAAGAAGTGAATTGCAATCTGCCACTAATAGAGAATAAAAAATAAAAGTTCCAACAAGATGTTCAATATAGAACTTGTAACACCAGGAAAAAAATTAAGAAGAATTATGAAGAAAAGCAGTCTCGAATGAAAAGTATTGATGTATAACTCACAGTTCGGGGATATTGGGCATGGATACTGGGAAGGATGAGTGGGTAATTTCCTATCCATTAGAGAAAAACACCACTTAGGTCCAATCTTCAGGAAAACCAGAAAGTACTTCCGAAGTCTCAAGAGAAGAAAACGGATTAAAGATCTCTTAGTCACCCTTTGAAATTGATCCTTCTAACAACGGTATTCTTCCACAGTTTGGACATAAAACACCGTCCCCAACATGCAACCTTCAGTTCAATCCATTTTCCTTCCATCGAAAGGAAATTAAATACTTGCTGGTTCTATATTGGACATCTTGTTGGAACTTTTATTTTTTATTCACTATTAGCAGCAGATTGTAATTCACTTCTAACTTCAGGACTGTTATTTTTTTTATATTTTTTAGATGTTTTATCACCAAACAATTTTTAATGGATTGATTTTACATCATCTTGGAACATTCATTGTTAATAATATCAGTAGAGAGTGGTTGCACTGAATATCTTCTATATATATTTTTTGTTCTGCATTATTCATGTTCATCATAGTTTGGTTTTCATTTGCAGAGACATATTCACTCAGTTTAGATTCACCATTCAATGTGTTTCTACTTATTGGTAGTTTTGTTTTTATTATATATATTTTCGCCCATTTAATATTTATTGTATTTGCTCTAAATTATTTTTGCACCTTAGATTTATCACACCCAGTCTTTTTAGATTAGATCAGGTTTCCCTCTTTTTGTTTTGTTTATGCCATTCCCCTGACCTATTTTTCCTCCCCCCAGTACATCTTTTCCCTCCCTAGGCACCCTATTTACTCACTCTTTGCACACATTTTCTATTTGTTGTATGTTTTGGTGGAACTTATAGAGTTTCTGTAGCAGCCAGCCCCCTGTTTTTCCCAGTGCCTTCAGACACATTTATATCTTTTCTACATTATGGGAAATACTGAGGGGGGCTGGAGGCACATAATGGGGAATACTGAAGGGAGCTGGAGGCACATTACAGAGAATACTGAGGGAGGCTGAAGGAACATAATGGGGGAATACTGAAGGGAGGCAGGATAAACATGATGGGGAATACTGGAGGGGCTAGAGACACATGATGAGGAATGCGTGGATGGGGGCTGGAGGCACATAATGGAGAATACTGAGGGGTGCTGGAGGCATAAGATGGGGAGTAATGAAGGGAGCTGGAGGCACGTTATGGGGAATACTGAGGGCGTTGGAGGCATATGATGGGGAATGCTGAGGGGGGCTGGAGGCACATAATGGGGAATATTGAGGGGGGCTGGAGACACATGATGGGGAATACTAGGGGGCCTCAAAGACATGATGGGGATACTGTTGAAGCTTCAGAGACATGATAGGGATATTGGGAGGAAGGCTGCAGAGACAATGGGGATATTGAGAGGCTGCAGAGACATGATGGGGAAATTGGAGGGTTGCAGAGACATGATGGGGATACTGAGGGACTACAGAGACATGATGGGGATAGTTAGGGGCTGCAGAGACTTGATGGGAATATTGGGAGACTGGAGACACATAAGGGGGAGTACATGCAAGGGGGAGAGATTGGATGAATATATACACTGTACACACACACAAACCGGATAACTAAGTGCTTACAGGGCTGTGCTTCTATTGTATTATTGTTACAAATGTTTTCTGTTTTGTGACTGCATTGTATTTTGTGACTGTTTTTTTAACTGCATTGAGGTTACAAGAATGTGAAATTTATTGTACAGTGGTCGGAAGAATGCAGTCTGTATTGTAAGGTGGCCTGTATGGTATAGCAGTTACTAGGATAATGTCCGTAAGGTAAGATATATAGTCTGTATTGTGTTGCAGTTTTTAGGATGAAATGGGATTTGTATAGTGGAGACTATATTGTACAGTAGCGGCTATGCTTTGCTTTCTTTTATTGTGTTTACAAGATTGTGTTTTATGATGCTTCCATGGATACTATACTCTAGTAACTATAATGATATGAATTGTTAACAGGTAGGCGTAAATTTAAAGTTTGCATGGAGGCGCCGAACACCCTAGCACCGGCCCTGACGGCTTGCATCTGCTGTAGAAAATCTAAATATTTATATTGCCCAAAATAGCAGCGCCCTTGAGACCGGAAACAACCTGCACAGGGAATTAAATTCCCAACTTTTACATATTTTGGCCCAAATGCTTAGTAACATAGCACAAAAATAACCAGCAACCAACCTCATCAGCAGAAACCAGCCAATTAAACACTTTGGTAAGCTCTGCAGCAAACACAACACCCAGATCGGGCATGCGAACAAGGCAGTGGCAAACGCAGGATTTTGAAAGGGGGGTTTCCAATGCGTGTAATACATGTGAGGTATATTATCATAGCTGCAAACGTTTTGAAGCCCGAAAACGTGGCAAATAAGCTCTGCCGCGTCCTGCCCAAGCTCTTACCCCTAGCGTGTATATGTGTATGTGTGTTTGTGGGTGTGTGTGTGTTTGTTTGGGAATTAGACTGTAATGCGCCAGAGGTTGATGTGTGTAAAGAGCTACTTAATATGATGAACTGTTAAAATATAAAACATATGTAAAATGACAATACTGATAATATGGTCATACTATCTGACTGCCAGGACATGTAAGACGTCCAGTAACGTTCTCTGTGAAAGCAGGACGTTTATCATGTAGATTAAATAATTATAATAATTCTACATTAAGGAATTGCTTTGGTTATTGGCTGTAACAAGTCCTGTTCTGATATTTTTTTTTTATAGGTGATTTATAAGTTACTTCTTTCACACAGTAAAATAGTAGTTTCATATTGAAGGAACAGATCTAATGGTAATAGCAGTATACAATGCATTAGTAGAGCACAAACACATTACACAATGTACAGAGCCTGTGTCAGTGCATAAGCACTGTTGTACTTGTAGTGACCCATTCACCATTCCCACCTGCTTTCCTATTGCAGCACAGGCCAGGACCATCTTCCTCCATGTCAGTCCAGATCACATTGGTACCCGCGAAGCCATGCCCCTTTTTAAATTTTCCTATTTTTTTGCTCATTTTTCAATATTTTTTTTCATTTTTCAATTTGGGGGGTTTCTGGGCAACCAGAAACCCCCCCTGGGTGCGCCACTGCAAGGGGCGGAAGAGGCGGAGCCCATGCCATGACCACGACCCGACACTCCAAAAGGAAGCGTCCCTAAGCGTCTGCAAAAACAACAAAAAATAGAATGAAGGTCCTGTTTTGCTTGTTCCAAAAATATTTGACCATATTGACCATGTTGATGTAATACTTAATAAATTTGATTTTATTTTTGCAAGGAAAATTAAGCATATTTCTGTCTTTTTTGGGAAGATTATGATGACAAACTGAGTTAGTGATTGTAGCAATAATAACACACAATTGTACTTCTTAAAATAAAAAAAATCTAAACACTACACAAACATTACAATAACTAAACTTACAAGCAAACCGGGTCCTGATTAAATTATCCCTTATCTGCCTCCCCCCTCAGTTGAAATCACATCTCCAGATGTAAAAGGGCCACCTTGTTCTTAATCCTCAACTGCAATAATGTCAGGGGATTGTTGATTTAATGCGACATTATGCAGGATACAACAAATAAGCACAATGGCCCAGATCTAGAACTACGCTTCTGAGCGAATTTACGTACGTCCATTAGCGTAAATGCACAATTTGTGCTATCTGCGCATGCGTGAATGCGAATTTACGTACAAAAAAAACGCACGCGCGATCCACAATAATGTATTTTCCGGTACGTGATATTCAGAATTACGTGAAAGAGATTTTACGTACACGTAATGGAAGGGGCATGGCATTCTGAAATAAAGGGTGTAACATAATATGCTAATAAGGAAAGAGGGCGTGTGAACGCATTTACATTCGATCCACAATTAAGTGATATCAAACGTAAAAGAAAATACGTTTGAAAAAGTTAAGGTAGGGTAGCAGTGGCGGAGGAACAAGAGTTCATTTCCGTGCTGCCACGTAAAATCGTTTAGCAGAGTAAATACTTACTATGCAATCCTGCACCTGCAGACACATATGTGAACCAAGGACCAATTACTGCAATCTATATAACTTGCTCCCCTGCTAGCGTTTTTTTGATCCGTGTGTTGATTTACTTCTGAATATTCCATCATGTATTCGATTGGCCCTGTTGGTCATTTGAGTTAATGTTAAATGTTGCAATATTTTTTGTGTACTTTAATATCATTTAATAATATATAATGTGTAAAAATAAAAAAAGTCATTATATTAGCAGCAATAATAATTTTTAATTTAAGAATTAGTATAATAATTGTATTATATAAATTTCTTTTTTTTAAAACTTAACTTTGATACTATTAATACTATGTGTTTTTTGCATTAGTAAATTATGATGTTTATGTGAAAAATATGAATATGTTTATGTTTTTTTTTTAATCAATTATATCATTGTTTATGAACTGTGATACATATTATTTTGTATTTGTAATTCTATTGTTGAATTATGTGACTATTACTTAATAATGTTATCTATACAATACAGAATCTTCTCAGTATGTGTGCTATTTTGTTTTATGTACCTCATACATTAAATCAATTGAGATATATATATATTTGCATTATATCACGAATGCTGCTTAAAGTGTCATTGAGTTGGTCCAAAGCTTTGTTGCTTATTGTCATCTGCTCATATAGTGGGTCTAGTTTGTTTATGATTTGTGTGGTCCGATGCTGAATGGATGTGATTGCTGTGGATGGTCCCGGAACTTCATCATCATGTGTAGGTGATGGTGATGATGATGATGGAGATGCTGCCGGTGGTGGTGGTGGTGGTGGTTGTTGGGATGTACCGGCATCTTGATCATCATTTATGGAATGAGTATCATCCAATCTTTCATCTATGAAAATACAAAATGAGAAAACAAGGATCATGTAATGTGACTATGTAGATAAATTTATTTATTTAATTTCTGAATGGCCTACAAATTGAAAGATTTAAATATGTCTACACAGTCTTCCATTAACTAAGTTACACCTGGGATAAACATTGTTGATTGCAGGGGATTAATATTTAATCAATTGAAAACATTATTAGAGAGTTGATGTTTACAATCACAGGTCTAAATAACAGTGTGATAGTAACGCTGGTCAGTATCTGTGTGCAGTAAGAAAATAAAACAATTAACTTATTAACATCATAAATAAACATGGTTTAAACCTGGATTAAGTAATTTCTAAAATTTACCAAGGTCTGGATCCAGACCATGGTTACAAAAATCATATGTGTTCACTTTATATTAGAGGTGAGAGATGATGTTTACAATCACAGGTCTAAATAACAGTGTGATAGTAACGCTGGTCAGTATCTGTGTGCAGTAAGCAAATAATACAATTAACTTATTAACATAAGAAATAAATATGGTTTAACCCAGGATTAAGTAATTTCATGCACTTACCAAGGTCTGGATCCAGACCAATGTAACAAAAATCATATGTGTTAACTTTAATAATTACCTTCACTATCCTCTGAATCTGTGTTTTCAACAGGACCCAATAGTCTTTGTGGTGGACCCTCCAGGGTGTCATGGTCTCCCATACCCTCAATCTCTGCTTGAGACACAGCCCGCATGGCGAATATTTCAAGCTCTGTGAAATTTAGACTTTCAGGGATAGGTCCTGCACCTGTCTGTCTTGAATGTGCATATCTTTCTCACTTCTTCCTTTTTATTTGATTTTTAAAATCTTGCCATCTGTGTATGAAAGGAAATATTATTTTACAATAGAACAATCTATTTTTGGTCTGGTTAGGCAAACTTGTTTGCAAATGAAGGTGTAATAATATAATAAATATCATTTTAATAATAAGCTTACCTTTTTTTAAGAAGCTTAACTGTCCGGAACATACAATTCGGATTGAGATTCCTCGAGTATGTTGTAAATCGCTCCTGTATGCCTTGCCAAACATTCGCTCTCAGGTGTGCTGAAATTTCCCCATCATCTGTATATAGGTTCTCCATAACCTCGTGGACTAAAAAAGTCACCTCTTCAGCTACGAAATTTGGATTCCTCTTTTTTTCCCTGTGGACCCATGTTGTGCACAGTATGTACTAACGCACGTAGGCGTGGGTATTGCGGGACTTTTTAAGGTCTGTATTTACACTATGATTGGTTAAAAATCGCATGGGCGTGCTTTCTCACATGTCAATCTATTACACATACCATTAAACGACCTCTGTAATTTAAACTTAGTTGATTGACAGGTTCATCTACAAATGAGTGAAATAAACTTTAAATTAATCGTTTTGATAGATTGTCTGCTCTTTGTGGGCGTTCCAAGATACAGCCAATGACATGGCTAGATCAAAATAACGTAGTGACGCTAATCATGCTGCGTGATGCAGCGTCAGTTCATACTTACCATTATATAATGGCGGCTGCACGCGCGGAGCCCTTCAGCCATGCAGAGTTGCGGATACTGGTCCACATTATGGACCAGTTCGACCTCCGCCAGCCCCGCTGTAATGCTGCGGTAAGGGCTGCATACAACCGCATACAGCGGGAGATCAGACGCCGTCTTCGGGTCCACCGGCGTGTGGACCAACTTATGCGCTGGTGGTCAGATCTGAGGCGGCGCCAACCCGATCTGCTGGCGGAGGTCCGCATGCAGATCCAGCGGCATGCGCGGAGTAAGTATTTACTTTCAGTCATTACTTTTACTCTTTACTTTCAGTCATTTTTGAATGATGTACTGCTGACTGCACTGTTTTATTTTTGGTTGCTGAAAGCAAGATTGTGGCCCACAATGTTTTAGGATTGTGTGATGTGTTATGATGTTGGCAAACGACCGTTGTTAAAGTGCACAATATGATATGTTGGTATGTTTTAGAATATGCCTACATTTAATTAAGTAGCAGTTGTAGTGATGGACATGCTGGGTGTGTCATACCTGTGGTGTGGTTATGTATATATGCTGGATATATTTTTCATTTACCCGCATGAAAATTCAAAAGAACCATTTTATATTTGATGTTGTTTGAAGACACAGACGTTGACAAGTTATGGGGTCAAGAGTTACTATGATGATGCCTGATTTTGATACAATTACGACATTAATAAACCTCACTTTTTTATGTTAATTAACATGTGTATTATCTATTTCTATCCATTAGGACGGGACAGACACAGAATAGCAGAGTTTGCCCGCCGCCAACTGCAGCGCCAGGAGTAGCAGGAGGAGGAGCAGGAGCAGGAGGACCAGGCGGAGGGGTCTCCTCCAGAAGCTCCACACCTGCTACCGGAGCCACCGGCAGAGCCACAGCACCATCATGTGCAGCCAGCACCCATTGAAGGGGTCATTGGTAAGTGTATATTTTAAATCAAAAACCTATTTTGCCGGTGGGCGTGGCTTGGGAATCTATGGAGTAGGTCGCATTAGACCGTGCTCCGCTACCTAATCCGGAATATCGATCCGTTAGTGACCCACCTGACCGTTATTTGCAGCTTGGATTGACCCTGCCCTGTACCAGCCTCTTCTCCTCCTGTGGACGGACTTTAGGCTGCTTCCGTGGAGTTACCAGCTGGAGCTGCCGCGGCTCGCGCTCAGAGCGGGTATAGGGTCAGCTTCTCCACGTGCGGTGATCTGAGTAGTGAGGAGTCCCTTCGATGCCCTTACCTAGTAGTGCCCAGCCTGTTAACCGCTGTATGTATGGTCTGTCTGCTGGCTCCTGTGAACACTGTCCCGTCGGCCATTATCCTGGATGTGCAGGGGGTGGAAATCTCTTCTATATTTGCAGCATTCTCTGGGCTGTACCCTCAGGCATTAAGGGGATATAAGCGGAGGTTGGTGGCTGTTGTCTGGACTCTCTGAATCTTTTAAAATAATTCAAGATCTGCCCCGGACCAAATTGGCACCAAAATAAGCCGTCTTGGGACACACCACGTGGGCCGCCATCTTGGGAAGGCACATAGGAGCGCTTTTGGGTGGTGTGGATCTTTGTAGCTGCAGTCTGAGTCTCCGGAAGTCAGTATTGAGCCTCAATTTATAAGTGACTTTTCCTTTTCTTCATCCAGGTGCACTGCAGTCTAATACCTCCATTTAACTAATCAGTGGCTGGGGGCTGTCTCCCCTAACACTGCTTCCTGTCTGACAAGCTGCAGTCTGCCATTATAATTCTCTATGCATGTTATGTGTATGCTGGATTGCCTATTTAAATCACAAGTGTGCTCTGCCTTGACCAAAGCAAACTCCTTCATTAATAACCTTAAGTGCACCTGATATTATACTTACTAATTATTTGTGCTTGGCGTTCCTGCTGGTGCTTCTCTAGTCCTTTAATATATGGGCTTCTCATCTTTCTTACTCCCTACTGATTCATATCTATCTGAGCCTACTCAACCAGACAAAAATGGGGAAACATGGCCAGGCAGCGGCGGCAGCGGCCAAACTGGAAAGATTTAGTAGGCACTCTACTACCAGCACCCAATCGACCCCTGCACCAAATCCGCCTGCTCCAGAAATAGAAGGAGAGGATCCCCCTTCTACCGCCAACGATTCCCCAATGCTGCAGCAGGTGCTGTTGGCAATAACGGCATCTGAGAAACGCCTGGCGGACAAAATTGGAGAGGTGCAGGGGGATATTTCTCTGCTGCGCCAGGACCTTCAACTTAACGGAGAGAGAGTGGGTGAGGTGGAGCACAGAGTCTCCGCTCTTGGGGATACTACAGGGCCACTTAAACGGGATGTCGCGGAGCTGCAAACACAGTTCCGAGCCTTCACATCCAAAGTAACAGACCTGGAGGGGAGGCTGAGGAGAAATAATTTACGGTTTGTTGGTCTCCCAGAGCGCATAGAGGGACAACAGCCGGAGCTATTCCTTGAGAAATTGCTGCTGAAGGAATTTGGCAAAGAAGCGTTTTCCACTCATTTCGCAGTGGAGAGGGCACACCGGATCCCATCGCAGCCTCCTGTGCCTGGTGCGGCCCCGCGCACCTTCATAGCAAGACTCCTGAATTACAGGGATCGGGATGCCGTCCTTCGTCTTCTGAGACAACATGGGCCTCTGCGGGTCGACAATTCGAATGTGTCGGTGTTCCCAGATTATGCATTAGAGGTTCAGAAGAACAGAGCACAATTCACCCAAATTCGCCGGAAATTACGTGAGCTCCACCTTCCTTATTCCATCTTGTTCCCAGCTCGGCTAAGGGTTGTGGTGGACGGTGAATCCCATTTCTTCTCCACTCCAAAGGATGCAGAGGAGTGGCTGGAGCGTAATCCACGCCGGAGACCACAGCCACCTCCATAATTACTGATGGGAGATATGCTTCAAGTCTGTCAAACAACATCCCTTGGACTACTTGTATAATGGGCGGTTCTAAATGTACTGTTTATAATTTTCTATAAATACACCCTCCGTCAGGTCTAGGTTCGGGGGGGGCGTGGCTGGGAGGATAGGGGGGGATAAGGTGGGTCACCTACTTTCTTTCAGTTAGTAATGTAGCGGAACCTCTTAGTTGAAGAGCCGCAGCTTAGCAGCTGTAAAATTAGCGCCTTTAGAGTTTAAATCTTTAGTGGGTAAAAGGGTATAGTTTTCTGGGGAGGGGGGGGAGTTTTGAGGGATTAGGTATACCTTAGTTTAAAAGGGTATATGGGGTGGGTGCAGAGGTGGGAATGGTTGTGTATGTCTTATATGTATGTCTGTATAATTTTTTGTTTGTTTTTTGAAGTTCAAGTATCATGCAACATCTGCCGTGTATTCGTTCATACTGAAGCAGTCTCAGTGGACTTAGCGGTGCCGTGTCTAGCTCTCCCTGGTATTATGCAATGTTGGAGGATCTTTGACCTGGGTTCCCCTCAAGGGTACAGTGAGTGACACACACACCACATGAGTAGTAACACACAAAACAGCTTATCATTTATGGTGTGGAATGTCAGGGGCCTTAATGACCAAATTAAACGTTCTCTAGTCATTAATTATCTTAGGAAAAAAGCTCCTGATGTTATTTGTCTGCTGGAAACTCATCTGGTGGGGAGTAGGGTCTTAGCAATGAAGCGCCAATGGGTGGGGTGGACGTATCACTCCACATTTTCTTCTCATTCTTGGGGAGTCACTATTTTAGTACGAAAACACCTAAATTTTAAATTGGAGGATGTGCATCTAGACCCAGTGGGTAGATTTGTTTATATTAAAGCTATTTTCAATATGTCACCACTGCTCCTTATGGCGCTATATATTCCTCCTCCTTACTCCAGTTCCTTGATTACATCAGTTGCCTCCTACATGGCCAAATATCTGGATACCCCAACAATTCTTTTGGGAGATTTTAATGCTGTCATTAACCCCAATTTAGATAGATGGAGGGAGGCGAATCAATCCCCGTGCCAAACTTCCTCACCCTTTGGTAAAATGGTGGAGGGACTGGGTCTTAAAGACGTTTGGCGTATTCGTAATCCTAATAAGCTTGAATTCTCGTGCCACTCCACCTCACATGCCTCCCTTTCCAGGATTGACCTGGCTTTGCTCTCGCCTTGCCTGCTGCCCATGGTTACAATGGTCCAATACTTACCGAGAGGTATTTCTGACCACTCCCCATTAACACTCACACTTGATGATAGGTTTAATGCCGGGGTGAAATTCTGGAAATTGAATCCATTTTGGATCACCTTAATGGAACCAGAACCCAACAACACTCCACTATGGGATGGATTTTTTAAGGACAACCACCTCACAACCACCCCTAATGTAACTTGGGATGCATTTAAAGCATACATGCGGGAGAATTTTATAAAACAAATCACACAAATTAAAAGGGAAAGTAGGCGGAAAGAGAGGGAATTAGAGGATAGCCTCACGATCGCTCTCAGATCGAATAGCATTGCTGCAGGCCCAGTCGGTATGGACACAGTTTTTATCTGATAAAGCCAGACACAGGTTATTGTTTTCAAAACATAATCAATACTTAAATACTGATTCATGTGGAAGCTATTTAGCTAGATTGGCTAGAGAAGAGCAGGCAGCTAGGACTATTGTAGCGATTGCTGATCACACTAACACCATCCATCATGAAGGGAGTCAGATAGCGTAAGTCTTTCATTCCTTTTTTAACCTCCTTTACCAGTCACAGGCCAACTACACTCAGGCCCAATTATCTGAGTATCTTGACAGGATAAACTTTCCCCACTTAGATTTAGAGGCCCAATCATTTCTGAATGCCCCGATCAGTGAGCTAGAGATAGAGGCAGCTATTAGTTCAATTCCCAACCATAAGGCCCCGGGGAGTGACGGGATCTTGGGGGAAGTTTACAAAACATACCGTTCCTTTTTTGTTCCCAAATTGTTGGAACTGTTTCGCCTGATCAAGGAGAGCGCGTGTCTCCCTGATTCTATGTCAGAAGCAATCATTATCGTGATTGCTAAACCTGGCAAAGACCCCCTCTCCCCAGAATCATATAGGCCAATTTCATTGTTGTCCACAGATGTGAAGATCCTGGCTAAGATACTGGCCACTAGATTGAACACAGTGATTTCCAAAATAGTACACCCGGACCAGACCGGTTTTATGCCGGGGCGCACTACCACCACCAATCTTAGGCGTCTATTTATGCGTCTCCAGTTGGCGGCAGGGGGAGAGGGAGAGGAAGCAGTGGTCGCGTCTTTGGACGCGGCCAAGGCTTTTGATTCCATTGAATGGCCCTACCTGTGGGAGGTTCTTCAACGCTTCCGTCTGGGGAATAATTTCATTGACTGGATTCAAATCCTGT
Source organism: Limnodynastes dumerilii (assembly GCA_011038615.1). Lineage (NCBI taxonomy): Eukaryota > Metazoa > Chordata > Amphibia > Anura > Limnodynastidae > Limnodynastes > Limnodynastes dumerilii. Next base: position 40,844 of record WWET01003744.1, on the reverse strand, counting down.
ATTCTCACCCCGTTGCGCGTATATGCGTTAATGGCCACACCAGCGCTCCCTTTGCGTTGGGACGGGGGACGCGGCAGGGATGCCCTCTCTTGCCAGCACTATTTGCTCTGGCGGTGGAGCCTCTGGCATGCCTGGTCCGGGAATCGGAGGACATCCGGGGACTTCCCACTGGGGGTGCGCCGGACAAAATCGCCCTCTATGCCGATGACATGCTCCTTTTCTTGGCTGACGCGAACGGTTCCTTATCCAGACTTCTCCGGGTGGTGGAGGAGTTTGGTCGATTTGCAGGGTTAAAAATTAATTGGAACAAGTCAAATCTATTTCCACTAAATGGGGTGATTCCAGCTGTACCACAGGGTTCCCACTCGCTGCTTTGGGCTACAAAAATTAAATACCTTGGCATCTGGATTACTGCAGATGTTTCGCAGTACATAGGTCTCAATATTGATCCCATTACTACATATGTCAGGAGTAAAGCTAAATTATGGGAAAAATTACCACTGACTATGACAGGCAGAGTAAACTTAACCAAAATGATCATCCTTCCTAAATATTTGTACCCATTACATCACTCCCCCTTATACCTCCCCTAATAAAATGTTCCAATCTATGCATGGCTACATTTCCTCTTTGATATGGGCTGGGGGTAGGGCGAGAGTACGCCTGAAAACTTTACAAAGGAGCAAGGAGGAAGCGGGACTCGCACTTCCAAATTTCAGATATTATTACCTTGCGGCTCAATTAAGTCAGCTACTTGGGTGGATGGGGGAGGAATTGGACCCTACTACAGGTTTCTTTCTCGAGAGGTGGGGTGGCGCAAATTGGTCCCCGTTGCAAAATCTACTTGCTAATAATAGGTTGGGGAACTGTGCGCCACTTCTGAGGCAGGCCAGATGGGTTTGTAATGTGGCCCATAAACATTTGGGAGGGGTAGGTTTAGACCCAGATACACCGTTGTGGGATAATCGACATCTTGTTCAGCTGCTTTCCCTGGATGGAAGTAGTGTGTGGAGGGATTGTGGAATTATGGCATTGGGTGACATATATAGGGGGGAGGCACTCAAACCATTCACTCAGCTGCAAGAAGAGTATTGTCACGTTCAACGATTGTTTGGGATCGGTTCCGGGTTTCAGAGATGGAGACAACAGTGTTGGGTTAAAATGGAATTGAGCAGGTTTAATAATAGATGGGTGCATACAGAAGTAACGGTATCTGAGAGTCCCAGATGAGACAATAGCGTGAGTCCAAATAATAGTTCGCCAGGAGACACACTGTCAAACAGATACAAGTCCAGACAGGAATACCGGCGGGCCAGGGAAATTACGGAATCCGTATGGTAGGAGGTGGAGTTGAGGGTAGCCGTAGTAGCAGCGATGAAAGAGGTGGATGGCAGAGT
>WWET01003744.1:19478-31399 GCA_011038615.1 Limnodynastes dumerilii | reverse complement strand
GCAGGCAGGAGCAGGACTGGACCAAGGCAGGAACAGGAGCTGGACCAAGCAGGCAGGAGCAGGACGTCAGGAAAGACCAAGGAGTACCAGGCACATGGGAGACCTGATTGTTCTGGCAACGATGGAACAGTGCACAGGGTTTAAATAGTGCGCCCTGCGCACTGATTGGCTGGAGGACCGGAGAACACTGAATCTATTGGAGAAGCGCGGTCATGTGATTAGTCCAAGATGGCCGCGCCCATGGATCAGAGCACCATCGCGTTTGCCGCCAGAATTCCATGCGGAGGACGCCGTGGCAAGACTGGTGAGTATTGAGCAGAGGCTGTCACTGCTTCAGTGACAGACTCCGACGAGCTGCAGCGGCTGCGTGCCGGGAGAGGGACGCCGTCAGGGAACCAGAAAGCAGGTAAGAGCGGCGTCTGCCGCGGTTTGTGATAAGTATCACATACCTCGTACCCACTTTTACAGATATTTACAACTTCGTCATGCCCTGACTTCCCAATTTCGCTCTAGCCCACCTTTACTTGCCTTTCACCGGTTAAGACTCTGGTGAGGGACTTATCACCTAGGGGGGCAATATCGGTCCTACATTCAGCTCTGCGATCCTCCCAATCAGGAGATTTGGTGGAGCTGAGAGCAAAGTGGGAAGAGGAAGTTGGGGTTTTGGATGATGAGGAATGGGATGAGGTGTTAAGTTCAACAAAATCAGCCACCTCCTCCATAAGATTCCAGCAGATCCACTTCTATATTATTCATAGAACATACTTAACTCCCTTGTGACTGTTTCGGTTGGGTAGTCGCCCGGATGTTAACTGTCCGAAGTGTGAACTCCATCCAGGATCCTTTTGGCACTTACTGTGGATGTGTCCGTTAGTGCACCGTTTTTGGGTTAATGAATGGGAAATTGCCCTTAGTACATTGCAGATCTCTCCCAATAAGTCCAAAAATGTGTTTATTTGGCCTGTCTCTGGTAGACACCATTGATAAAACTATGTACAAATATTTATTTTCTCTATTCTCACTGGCTCAAGTGACGATAGCGGTTTGGGATCCCTGGATGGATTCTATCTTCTACACAGGAATTACTCCCTTTGTCCCCCAGCTCGACACGGCACCTGCTTCTGTTTCTGCCTCTGGTTTTTTATCAGAGGATGTTCATCCTAGTGTGAGTACTGCAGTTATTGCTCCTAATGGCGATACTATATCTGATGCTGGTACCTGAGGAATTATTGCTAATTACATATTGAATCAAAAGATAATATATTATATCATAATCTATAAGTGTTGATATACAGCCTGAGTAACGTTTTCTTTTTTGCTGCTTATTGATAAGCTACTATTACTATATGGCTTTACTTAACTTAATCACGTGTGTACTAAGTGATTCCTTGAACTCTGTCAAGATGTTTTCTATTGTTGTGTTTGTTTGTTTTTTCTTTTTGTAAAAATCAGTAAAATGATCAATAAAAAATATTTGATTTAAAAAAAAAAAAAACAAAAAAAAAAACTATTTTGCCCTTCATTCTCTTAGAAATGTTAATAATGTCAAAATGTAAACAAAAAACCATCTGCATCCTTAAACATGTAAAAAAAAAAAATATGACTAATTTGAACAGTTATTGAGTATTTTATTTGTTTATTTCAAATGGGACAGTACTTTTAGTGATATAAGGTTTTTAAAATTGTAATAGTGTGAAAAATTTGATGTTGAAGCAAATTACATAAATAATGGTACCAATGATAAAAAACACATGCAATATGTGACATGTGTGTTCAATGTTCATTGCATGTTCATAAAATGTTAATTGTATTGAATATAAGTATGATTGTGGTAGACTAATATAACTGATGATGTGTTTATTATTTGTTCCAGATGTTCCAAACATGGACCCCTTCAATGATGAAGTACTGAATCTGCTGCACATAATGGTGCAAATGGGTCAAACGGCCCAAATTTTGATAAATCTTTACAATATTTTAATTTATTAATTTTTTAAATATTTTTCCAAATCGTTTATTTATTTAATTGATGTTTTATAATAAATATTTTAAAAATGACCATAATTTCTTGTGTTTTGGATGCACCACTTAAACATTTACATATACATACATGACATTACACTTACATTATATTAAACATAGGATTAAGTACACATTTTGTAATGAAACATATTTTAATATATTTAGGCAAAAAATACACCTGTACATTGTCCACATTAAATTTGCATAATACAGATTAGATAAAATATTATTAATATTTGAATTGTTAATTTATATTTGGACATGAAAGATATAAATAAAAAAAATAAAAAAAAAAAAGAACACCCCAATCCACATATAAAAATCTTTACATCTAAGCTTACCACAGTAGGTGACACATGCATACTGTTAAAACACGTAATTGTGAATCACACGTACGTATTCACCAAACGTCTGCATGATCCTCAACTACTAATGTATTACGTTCTGAGTATATTCGTACAGCTATACGCACGTGTGCGGACGTATTTTAAAATACGTACGCACGTGTGCGGACGTATTATGAGATACGTGTAGTAGGTGTGTCAACGTAATATACGTTCTTGAAATACTGCGTAATTATGCTTACGTTTATGCATATTTACATACGTTATCTGAAACCTTTGCAGGATTATATAGCAACACACCACCAGATTTATCAAGGCACCTAAACCTGGTTTTTTAATAGTCCAAAGGTATATTTTATCACTCCTCTAGTGGCTATGTGTGCCTCATTATAATTGTGTTGGCAAGAAGTATGTGGATTCAGTATCCTGAGTCCCCTATGGTGTAAAATGGTAAATTTAGTATCACAAACATTTAATAAAAAAAACAGGCAAAATAAAAATGAAGATCATCACAAATTTATAACTGCCTCAGAATATAGGAATCATGGCATGACCCAGAGTAGCCAGAAAAAACTCTAAACATTTTCATGTTAGCATCACAGAACTCCTGAACATTGAGGGAATGGTAATGGTGCCTATTCACATATACAGGTGCTCTGCGTTTAGGTGGTCTCAGCAGTATATGAGTGCAATCTATAGCACGCAGGACATTAGGAAATCCAGAATATAGAATGCTAGCTTCAGGGCTCTCCAATTTGACTCCTTGCTGGGGAAGCAAATATATGTTAGCACTATTTTCTTAAGTGCACTTAACACATGAGTCAAGTGCCGTGAAAAACTGGCCTCAGTGACACTCTCCCAGTGACAGCCTGCAAAGAACCAGTTGTCAGAAAGTGGAGGACACACATTAATTTATGCATCCCAGACAATGCATGTAAAGAGATGTTGGTGGTTCCAAATCCCTCCTCCCATGCTCATAAACTCCCAGAAGGTTTGTGCGGTTCAACCTAAACAGTTGCACAACCTCCTGGTCAACAGGGAGTCCAGGACCAAATGCACGCTAACCACATGTACCTGTCGGATTATGCGCTGTGTGTGCTGAACCTGGGGCTGGTGATGTTCACTCTCCTCCTCACTCCTTGGTGTGGCAGCTAAAATAGCTGCCACACCAGCATTACTGACCACAGACACATTATTATTAAAAATAGCCTCCATCCTCAATAAGCACAAACACTCATCTGCTTGCAATTTAGGACTGACTTTTATAATTTACAGACCCCTGCTTGCATAATTGATAACGATTTGGTTAAAAGTGCCTATCCTAGGTGGCACTTTTTTAAACAGCTATTTCAGTGCAAACTTACGGCGATTGTGTAAAAACACCTTAAGAGAATACAGAGAGGCCTATGCGTATCATTGAAAAAATTGAGACGGCGATGTTTAGTGTGTTGATTTTAAAAAAGCCTAACGTCCTGGGATTTTGCCTTTAGTGAATGCGGCGATGGCATAATCGCCACAAAAGTCTCGGAATCCTGGTGAATTTGGACCAAATCGACCTTTATATATGGAGCCCTTTGATTGCGATTATAAAACCCTCTGATAAAGGAGGAAACATTGTGATCTGGGGTAAATCCTGAATAATGAATAACTGTTACAAAAGAGTATTATTCAATCCTACTAACAGTTATCAATTATTGATTAAACAAGCACATTTGATGGGAATATTGTCTAACTCTGATTTGCAATACTTGTGGATATAATTTTAAAGAAACAAAACTTACAAAATGCCTCCGCGTCGACCTATTGTGTCGCGCATGTCTGCAATCAGTGGCAGGATATACAATCTATTCTAATTAATCACATTGATATATTACGTACTGACAATGATTTGTGTGCCATTTTAGGTTCTAAAATAGATACAACACAGTAAAGAGCATCTATTGTATCACTTGTCCTTGCAGAATATATAGGTTTGACCAAGCAAACTTTAAGTGATAGAGTGTATGAACATACATAAAATATTATAAATGCTAAGAAGGACAGGTTGAGGATGAAACCACTTAAGAGTTTTCATGAAAATTCATTGTGACATATTACGGTTTTTGAATGGAAAAGATATTCCTGATATCAAAGGGTGTGATTTTGTTAGGATCCTTCAACAGAAAGAGAGCAAACTAATTTTCCTAATAGATTTATTAACACCTTGGAGTCGTAATCAGTGGTCGAAGTGGACATTTAGAAGTGGCAGTATGAAAATATAGAAATAATAGAAGTGAATGGAGATTTATAGCATTTTAATTAAATCTGTGGGAGAAGTGACAGTATAGCATACACCCGTATTACCCCTCTCTTCGTTAAAAAAAATAAATAAATTGGTATAAATTTTTGGCTCAGATTTGGCTTTAAGAAATTTTGGATGTAATGTGCATATAAACGATGCGATATGTAAGATCTTCTGTTTATTGAGGTCAGACTTATGTCAAAGTTAAAGATACAAATAAAAAAAGCAATATTAACTATATAATCATGGATGGGGACAGGTGCAGATAAACAATGGATATATAAAAATCAAATTAAAATTAATTATAAAAAATATATTATTTAAAATATTAATAAATAATAACAATCGTAATGGATATATTAATATAAAAAGAATATGGCCAATACCACAGAATACCCTGAGCTGGTAAACGGTTGTGCAATACCTCAAAAGAACATATACAAACAAAGAAAACCGCCCTGGGAATATCGGTGGATGGATCAATAGAAAGAAAACCTAATGCAAGTGATTCAAAAAAAGCATTTATTAATACATACAATCAATGGACTGAATATTCAGTCTACACATAAAAAACACAGAAGTGTTTTAAACCAAGGGAGGACAAAGGAGACTGTGCAATAATATTGAGGCTGATGATATTATTAATGTGGACAACACAGCCCGCAGGGAACCCCTCAGGAGGATGAATAGAGGGGCCTGAATGGTAAAGTAAACAATTACCACTGTGTAAATATATGAGACCAGTCAATGCTGATGAATTGTATATTAGGACAATTTGACAACTATAGATAGCCACAGTCTAAAGGCAAGCACTGGAACGAGATCTATAGCAGGATCTCCACACGCAGCGGTGTGTATATGGACCACACAAGAATACTGAAGTTTTGTAGAGAATGTGGACAACCACTGGAGGTAATTACCGTGGCTATCAAACAGTAGATGGCTTCTGTCCGGGTCCAGGATGTTAGTGACCCAGTGGTCGAGCCGCTTGTGGGAGCTGCTGCAGATATGGTCTCAAACCACATGGAGGAGTAAACAAAGACAGAGCGGCGTGAGTACTGCACTCTGCCAGGCGTCCCCAGGTCAGAGCCTCAATAGAGAAGTTTTACTCACGCTGGAAGTTTGCCGCTTGGTGTAATAAAGGTCACAATGATGGAAAAATCAGCTCAAATGATGATAGAAGCACAGTGTCTTTCAGTCCAACAAAGGAGAAGGTAGCATGCAATGTGTTTCGTTCCTGGTTTGGAACTTTTTCAAGCGCGGTTTTCTTTGTTTGTATAATTACTAAGTTGTGATCTGCCTCTTTTATTTATTATCTGTTAAATTAGGTAGAACGCATTTGCATAATTAAGATATATGAACTGGTTTTTAACTGTCTTTAATCAGCTGCTATTTAATTTTAGACATTCCTTATTGCTGGGTGGCTCTTTAAATATAGATGCTGAAATCAGCTGACCATACCCTGAGAAGGCGTGCAGCAAAACGTGCATTGGTTTCCTGGTTCCAGTGGTTCTCCATGCAAGTCTCTCCAACACACAAAGACGCACAATGGGGAATATATCAATTAAGGTGGATTCCCCAGGGGGTATACCAAATGCACTCTCAATATATTAGGACAGCAACGCTTCCTCTTCAAACAATTTTACTTTATTGTAACATCATTAAAAACAACATTAGGGCGAAATTGGAAACAAAACATTTCATGCATAACATTGTATCCTTCTGTAATAGTAATCACAGAAAGTATCCCCTTAATATAAACTAGCAGGAGTAATCCATAAGCGCATAGAGAAAAAAAAAAAAAATCTCTCTATATTATACGTGCTGTAAGCTCTTTTTATAACACATACCTTGGGCAGCGTGTTTGTGCACCATGCTTGTTTGAAAAATCTGTTTTGCTATTGATTTAAATCAGTGATTACAGTCCTTAAATCCCTTTCTATAAGGCAAGCTGTAAACTCTTTTTGTAATGCATCCCTTGTGCAGTATACTTGAGCACCTTGCATCTTTAAAATAATTTTTTCTTTTGATTCAAATCAGTGATTGCGGTCCTTAAATCCCTCTCTATTAGGCACGTTGTAAGCTCCTCTTTGTAGCACATACCTTTTGTGGTGTGCTTGGGCACCTGGTATCGTCTAAAACATTTTTCTATAAAGTAGATTCAAATCAGTGATTGCAGTCTTTAAATCCCTCTCTATTAGGCACGCTGTAAGCTCCTTTAATTAATACATACCTTAATACATACCTTGTGCAGCATGCTTGAGCACCTTGCAACTTTTAAAATTCCTTTATTCTATTGATTCAAATCAGTGATTGCAGTCCTTAAATCCCTCTCTATTAGGCACGTTGTAAGCTCCTCTTTGTAACACATACCTTGTGTGGTGTGCTTGGGCTCCTTGCATCTTCTAAAACACTTTTCTATTGATTCAAATCAGTGATTGCAGTCCTTAAATCCCTCTCTATTAGGTACGCTGTAAGCTCCTTTTATTAACGCATACCTTGTGTGGCATGCTTGAGCACCTTGCATCTTTTTAAATATTTTTCTATTGATTCAAATCAGTGATTGCGGTCCTTAACTAACTCTCTATTAGGCACGCTGTAAGCTGTGGACATTTTCAAAACCACTCATTAACTGCGATATCCTTTTATCTGCAGTTCAATCAAATTAAAATTTGCTACTTTGCTGATTATTTTATTATTCTTTTTAAAAGAATTCCATCATGGACCAACAGCCTACGGAGCCAGTGCATCCCTGTTGTGCTAGTGGTGGGACTGTCGGTCCTCCTTGTACTTCAGTAAATCATTTGACCAGTAAAAACTGTACAAGTTTAAGAGGAAAGCATAAGTGATGGTTAACTTGTTATCCCTGGCGTGTAAAACGTCACCAGAAAGTGAAATAGGAAAAGTGATTGTAGAGAAAGGCAATATTGCCAACATACTATACATAGTGGAAAGGAAAGACTCAGACCATGGTCATTATTTGCGGTTGCTTCTGCTGCTACTGTTACACACGCTAAAGCCTCCACAGCAAAATCCATTTCCAAAGAAAGGCAGGGAAGATCTGTCAACAGTATATCTGGCAAATTCATAAGGGGGAAAAAAAAGGAAGGAAGTCCTTCCCTCAAAAAGTTGCCTTACACTGTTTCAGAAATAAATGAGGAGAGTGAAAAGTTGTCCCCTAAGTCTGTGATTCCAACAGTTCTGATTCTGATGACACGGTAATTATACAGAAGCCTCCTTACATTTGTGATCCTCCTGTAAACGTCATGATGAGCACCATTAGTCAAAGTAATGATTCTGTTGCCGATGATATTGAAATTTAGGATGCAGCGGTTGTTGTAGAGACTCTGCCACAATACGAAGGTGCTCGTTATCTATCTGATGCAAATGTTTTTTTCCGAATCCTGACAACAGTTGTCAAGGCATCTGTTGCATTAGTAGTACGAAAGTTAGTAGAGGCAAGGACATCAAACATACTCAATATTTATCCAATTTTTATAAAACTGCTGGTGCTGCTGCCGCATGTCATCATCCATTAGGGCTTGCACCTGATATCTGGCTATTTATATCCTGCAAATCCAGATTTATATTTACTGTGATGGTAGACAGTCTTGTAATCAAATGAATAGATTTGCTGTAAAGTAACAACAATGTATTAACTTGATGAGACGCCAGTAAGATGATCCAGCTTCAACAGTGATAAGTGAGTCTAATGTCTATAAACAGAAATCGAGCATATACAACCAGATTTATCTGACATATAGGGAGGTCCTGAGTACTCACTATTCAGCCGTATTAACTTGGGCTCCAACAGCGGTTAGCTGTGCTATACTCACAGGTGGGGCCCTTGGAACCAGTGCAGGGTCTTGGACGCTTGATGCACGGAGGTCTTTTCTCCTCCCTCCGGACGCCGCTCTGGCAGACCACAGCGGGAATGGTCCCATGCACGTGGGTGGTGTGAGAGCTAACTATAGCTCTATTTGCCTCCAATGCCTGCAGCATTGGCTAGGGGAGCTCCCGTAGTTAGCGTGGTAGTCTGTATATACCTAAGTTGATACTGGTGTTCGGTGTCTTGATAATATTGAAACGTCTGGAAAGGATGGGGGTGAGCGCTGTGTACACAATATTTCCTTTACGCGTTTCTCCTATAATTAGGTTTCATCAGAAGGTTTCATCAGAAGGTTGATGAAACTTTGGATGTTGCTAAAAGCCTGGTGGATCTCTTGTCTTGCTAAAACTTTGGACTGGCCTTACTTGCCTCCATGGACCTTGCTGCTACAGTCTGATATCATCATTGTCTATTACGTTACCAGTATCTTGCCTGTCTGTACCAGTCTAAAGTATCTTGTCTGTCTGTTACCATTACCAGTGTCTCGCCTGCCTGCATCAGTCTGTTACCTTAACAGTTGTCTCATCTGTGTCTGAATACCTTGCCTGCCTGTGTCAGTCTACTACTGTTACCAGTTATACCTTCTTTTGTTGCATATATCTGTTACTGCAATAAACTTTAATTTCAAGTCACTCTGGTCTCATTTCAAGTGTCTCTTGCTCTTGTGTCAGTAACAATTGGCAGCCTTTGACACTGTTGATCACCCTCACTCTTTTGTCCTCTCTGACATTGTATGCTCCTGGTTCTCCTCTTATCTCTCGGACTACTCCTTCTCTGTCTCAACTGCCAGCTCCTTTTCCCCTACCACTCCTCTTTCTGTTGGTGTTCCCCAGGGCTCAGTTATTGGTCCCTTTCTCTTCTCGCTCTACACCTCCTCTCTCAGTGAGCTTATCAGCTCCTTTGGCTTTCACTATCACCTCTATGCTGATGACACTCAAATCTATCTCTCCTCCCCTGCCCCCCCCTCTCCTGTCCAAAGTATCAGATTGCCTCTCAGCCATCTCTTCATGAATGTCCCAGCACTTTCTCAAGCTTAACATAGACAAACTGAAATTGTAGTCTTCCTTCCTTCACGTATCCTCTACCCCAATTATCAGTGACTCCACCATCTTCTCTTCCACCCAAGCCTGCTGCCTTTGTGCCATCCTTGACTCCTCACTTTCCTCTATCCCTCTACATTTGCGCCTTTATAATACCCCAAAACGGGGGCTATTCAGGCTGGTGCAGCAGACGCGAGGGATGCTTGCAAAGAGGCACACGGGTGGTTGCCTAACAACCACCAGCTGACTAGGTAGCACGAGGCAGCTTTAGTAGTTTCTGGTGCACAAGGAGCGAGGGGAGAACGGGAGAGTTCAGGGCTGGCTGTGAGGTGAAGGAGAGAGAAGAAAGTTTAGAAAAAGCTGTGGGGATGGAGGAAGGCAGTAACGGTGAGCTGTGGAGAGGTGAAGGAGTGGAACGATTGAGGCTGACAGGTGGTGAAGGCAGAGGACCGGAGATTAGAGCAGAAGGCAGAGAGAGAGTCTGACAGACGAGCGGTGGAGAAAGAGTCTGAGGAGAAGTGTGTGAGGGACAGACGATTGAGGAAAACAGCGATGTGAAAAACCCGGAGAATGAATAATAAAGTAGTGGAAGCAGAGGAGATAACGGGAGACTGCTGAAAGGACGGGAAGTACTGACAGGAGGGTTAGCTGCAGACTGAGGGAGCTGGAGAGAGAAGTAGCAGAGAACCAGTGAATGAAGAGATCAGCTGAGGTGATAAGCGGGCAGACAGAGGGAGATAACGGAGAGGAGTGACAAGCTACAGACAGAGGGAGGTAACAGAGAGGAGAATGGAAAAAACGGTGATTGATCAGAGAGAGAGAATTGTGAAGTACTCAAGGTGCCAGCTAGGGGAAACAGAAGAAGAGTGACTGAAAAGACAGGTGGAAATGCAGGGGCATAATTGAGCAAAAAGAAAAATTTTATGAACTACAGATTAAATTGTTCCACCAGTGAAACTCATTCATTTAATATTGTAAATAAGGGGAAAGTTATTTAGTTTAAAATACATTTAATAAGCCCAGGGCCGGATTAAGGTCTGTGGGGGCCCCTGGGCAACTAAATCGTGGGGGGGGGGCTGCTTCACATTGTCCAACCAGTCTTATAACTCCTCCTTCTGTGTCCAGTCAGCTTTATACCCCCTCCTGTTTTCCCACCCAGCATGCGCCCTCCAGATGTTAAAAAAAAAGGGTTACAATAGCAACCCTAGCATAGCATACGGAAAAATAAATGGGCTGTGCTTCCCCTCTGCCTGCTGAAGTGGATGGGGGGAAGCAGGCAAAGTGTACAGTGTGGGAGGGGGCTCCCACACTTGTATGGATCAGTGGTCATATTGCCCCATCTTCTCTGTCCAGTCAGTCTTATTGCCTTTTTATGTGTATAAAGTCAGCCTTATTGCCCCTCCTTCTGTGTCTAGTCAGCTTTATACCTCCTCCTCCTGTGTTTTCAACCAGCCTTATTGCCCCTTCATTTTGTGTCCAACCAGTCTTACTGCCCGGGCTTTGTATCCAGCCAATCTTATTGCCACCTCATTATGTGTGTACGCCCATCTTTATTTACTCTCTTTTTGTATTTAGTCAGCCTTAATTCCCCCCCTTCTGTGTCCAGGCAACCTTATTGGCCCCCTCTTTCTTTATGTCTGGTCAGCCTTTATGGCCCCTTCTTTCTGTTTGTCCAACAAGCCTTTGTGCCCCATCTTTCTGTGTCCATTCAGCCTTATTGCCCCACTCTTTGTACTGCTGCTATATAAAGAGACAAAGTAATTAGCAAACTTACTGCAGCTGTTGCTGAACAACCCCATAACGACTCCCCACCCGCGCCGCCGAGCAGCGTGCGATCCTGCCGTCGCACCCAGTCTGACGTCACTGTGAAGCGTCAGCGCTGCTAAGCAACGCTTAGCTTTATATAGCAGCAGTATTGGCACCGTTCATATTCAGCAGCAACCTTGTATTACTTGGACCCCTGAGGACAGAGTGATAGCTCCGAAACAGCTGTCGGGCCACCTTTGGACTATACATGCTACAGTCCTTTCCTATGTAGATTTGTCTTTATGAAGCTTGGACCTATTATTCATGACTTTATCTCCTCCATATCATCTACCATGTTTGATTATGATATGTGATCTTCAATACAGTTTTTCTATTTTTGAAATACAGTTTGTGGTGTGCTGCTTTAATATACCTTTGGGCATATTATTGGTTTATCTTGAAGTTGAAGCAAGCACCCATTGTTGTTTTATATGTGTGCTCCCTATTCAAGGAGAGAGAGAGAGAGAGAGAGAGAGAGAGAGATCAATTGTCCAAAGAGCAGTGGCGTAGCTACAGGGGTCGCAGCGGTCGCACTTGCG
>WWET01003743.1:144861-161580 GCA_011038615.1 Limnodynastes dumerilii | reverse complement strand
GACATTGTATTGCCTCCGGGAGAAAAGGGGCCTTTCCCTGGATTCCGGGAGTCTCCCGGACGTTCCGGGAGAGTCGTCAACTATGGTGATATTACTGGGTCCCTTGTCTTATCTTGTCCTCTCACATGTACACATAGGGGTTACTGCTGGGGCCCGCAACCTGCTGGATGTCCTGCAGCCAAGCCTAACCTCACCATCATAGGCTTTAGTGAAAACCAGGCCCCAGTTAGACTCCACATCCTGGTTAGTGGTTTCCTTACATTATATCTGGCATTAACATATCGATATGGAACTGTCATTAGCCGAGATGGTCAAGTCATTAGCCAAGCAAGTCCAGACTCTCACTCAGGTCTGCCAAGAGCTTTCTTTGAAAGTGAATGCACAGGAAGAACAAATAGGTAGATCTTGAGGCCAAACCATTCCAGTCCCTCTAGCCACTGATGTTCCGGAACGTCAAGAAGAGCTGCAAGCTCTATTTCCACCAGCACCCTAATGCTTCAGATTCAGAACAGCAGAAAGTAAGCCTTGTAATATCTTTCTGTTAGGATACTGCTCACCAGGGCGCAGAGTCTAACCTTTAATCTGGTGTTCACTGGAGCCCCTGATGGTAGGAATAGTCTGAGCTGCAGAGAGAGGCAGGTTGCGGCCCCCGGCGAACAACTCCTATGCGTGTGGGTAAGGACACTGAGACAGACAGGAGAGAAAGAGAGACCAGTGAGAATCAACACCAAAACAATGACCAAACAGTGAGAGACAAACTGGGGCTAACACTCACACAAACACACCGAGACACTGACAGGCAAACCGAGGGAAGGAGCAGGGTAGGACGGGAATCAAATGGCACACAGGGGTAAACAAGGAACGGGGCACTCAGGATCAAGAGAACGAGAGATAGCACTATTCAAAAGGCAAGAGGCAAAAGAGAAGAAAAAGCACGGGCAGCAAGAGACTATAACTGGCAACTGAATGAGGAGGCTGCCAGACTGATAAAGGGGAAGAAACCAATAGGAGGAGAGCAAAAGCGCTCCAGGAATCTAATAGGCTTTTGTCCCGTCGCTAGGAGAACGCCAGGACGCATAGGAGACGTCCAGACACCCCCCTAGGAGACGGCCAGACCCCCCCCCCCCCAGTAGATTGGCTTGCGTCCCGGTTGCCAGGCAACGACCGTGATGCATCATGGGGAAGATGGCGGCACCCAAGGGAGACAGTGCGGCGTGTGATGAAGATCGCTGCAGGGACCGTAGGGCAGGAGAGAGGAGCGGGGACCTTGTTACATGCCGTCTGAGAGAGACAGCAGCATGTAACCGACCTGGAGGTAAGGACAGGAGCTGCCGCCGTACGAACTCCGTTACACGCTACCAGCAGCTTCCTTCAGGGAGATCCGCAGTCCTGGGCATTTGGGTTACAAAAAAAATCATCCCACTCTTCAGTCAGTGGATGCTTTCTTTCAGGCCTTGAGTCTACTTTATGATGACCCTGATAGGATTGCATAGAAACATAGAAAGTGACGGCAGATAAAAGACACATGGCCCATCTAGTCTGCCCATTTGTTTATTCAAAACTATACTGACCCTAGACCCTATTCAATTCAATTTGGTTTACAATTTAGGAAATCCTTATATTTATCCCAAGCATGTTTAAATTGTTCTACTGTATTGGCCTCAAGCACCTCAGATGGGAGGCTATTCCATTTATCTATCACTCTTTCAGTGAAGTAATTTTGATGTATTTGAAAGCTGCTATCATGTCCCCCCTCTCCCTTCTCTGCTCCAAGCTATACATGTTTAGTTCCTCTAGGCTTTCTTGGTATGATTTGTTACAAAGGCCATGGACCATTTTAGTTGCTCTTCTTTGCACAGTCTCTAATGTATTTATGTCTTTCTGGAGATATGGCATAAGCAGAGGCTAACTTGAGGACTCTCAAGCAGTACTGCTGTAGTGCTGAGGAGTACAGTGTGGAATTCTTGCGGTAGGCTGCCGAAGGTGGCCTGAAATGATCCCACTCTTTGAAGTCAGTATCAACAGGAATTGACTGAAGCTATCAATGATTAGCTGGTCCAGATCCCCATTCCTAAAACCTGGAAGGTTTGATTTTGCTATCTATCAAGGTGGACCATAGACTCTCTGAATGAAGATAAGATATAGGTTGGACTTCTCAGGCGATCAATCCGTCACATCGTCTGTACAAACAAGACAAGGTTGAGCCTCTGCAACTTGGCGCCTATCGTATCTCCTGGCAGGAGAAACTCCAAAGGCGCTCCCTCAGTCGCTGTTTCTACTGTGATGAAAGGAGGCATTAGGTCTACCAATGTCCCAACAAGCATTTGCAGCTAGGTAAGCCAGGAAACGAGAAGGCCTGAGTTGGGGAGAATCTGTCTGGGCATCACACTGGTTTTTCAAAAGAATTTCAAAAGAATTCCCTTATGATTCCTGCCACTGTTCAACACACACAAACATCTTTTGTACCTCGGCCTTGCTGGACTCCGGTGCAGCCAGGAATTTCTGAATTATAAGTTGACCTCAGCCTGGGGTATACCTTTAAAACCTTTGACTTAGGCCTCTATGGCATGTGGATTGGATGGTAACCCACTAGATGGAGGGAAGAGTCAAGTACTGTACTTCCTTAATTACTCTTACTCTTGGGGCCTTGCACTCTGAAGAAATATCTTTATTTGTTATTAACTGTCCATCTGCTCCTCTCATCCTGGGCTACCCTTGGTTACAGCAACACAACCCTGTAATCAATTGGATTTTGGGAGAGATGACTTCCTGAAACCCGTCTTATTCTGCTTGTCCTAATCTCCCTGTTTGTGACATTGATTCCCAGGTTAACATAATTCCTTCCCAATATATGGACTTAAGAGATGTCTTTTCTTAGGCTATGGCGTATGTTCTACCACCTCATCGACTCAACAACTGTGCTATCAACTTGATTCCTGGGGTTAGATTACCTAAGGGTCCCTTTATTCTCTCTCTCTATCCTGTCCTGAAATTGGTGCCTAGAAGGAATACATTCAGGAGAATCTGACCAGGTGTCTTGTCGGAGCAGGATTTTTTGCAAGAAGAACAGGGCATTATGGCCTTGCATAGACTACAGATCCCTCAACAAGATTACCATTAGATATAGCTATCTTATTACACGAATTTCAGGCTTATTCAACCAGCTCAGGCATGCTCGCCAGAGGGATTTAGCCAAGATCAAGCCCTCAAGATTGCTTTTACTTTGGCTCCAGTGTTATGTCATCCTGATCCTGATCTTCTGTTTATTGTGAAAGTGAATGCTTCCGAGATAGGGGCTAGTGTGGTACTTTCTTAAGTCAATCCTATTGATAACAAGCTTCATCCTTGTGCCTTTCAAGAAAATTTTCCAAGGAAATTGTGAGTTTTTGGCCATCAAGTTGGCCATCAAGTTGGTACTAGAGGAGTGGAGACATTGGTACTGCACAGAGTCACCACCCTTACTGATCACAAAAATCTAGCTTACATTAAATCCACAAAAAGACTGAATTCCCACCAGGGTCGTTGGGCCCTGTTTTTCACCAGGTTTAACTTTATTGTCACATATCATCTTCAATACAAGAACGGGAAGGCAGATGCGCTTTCTAGCTATTTCCTTCCAGTCCAATAATCTCCTTCCACTGCTCTCATCATTATACAGTCTTTCAGAATTCTTGCCCTTACTCAAGATTTATTTGACAGACTTCTGAGGGTCCAGGATCAGGCTCCAAGAAGCAAGCCGAGGCATCTGCTTTTTGTTCCTGTTACCTTAAGGAGGGCGATCCTGAGGGAGATCCATTGTAATAGAGCTTATTGAAATCAGGGCATTTGTTGTACCTTAAGTGTCCTTTCAATCTAAGTATAGTGGCCAGGTATGAGTCGAGATGTTGAAGATTTAGTTAATGCCTGTGAAACCCATGTTCAGTCCAATGTAAAATAAAAAGTAACCGCACCAACCAATATATGTGTATATAATAGAGGAAAAGACTCCCAATATAGGAAGGTGTGACTCTAATAGTTCAAAGGTACATGTACAAAAACTAGACCCCACAGAAATAGTCTAAAAAAGCGAATTATTTTCAGAGTGCACTAATCCTCTAATAGAAAAGCTGTCAACACCTATTCAACACAGAATTAGTATTGTATAAAAATACAATCTTTAATATAACATTTTAAAATGACACAGAAGCGAGATATTAAAATTCCAATAAAAAATGATTAAGCCCAAATAGCATACAATGAATATTGTGCTGTGTAACATCAGAGATGAAAAGAGATCAAAATTATTAAATCAACCCGCTAGCTAATAGAACATGAAAACTGTCCCTAAGAGCCCCACATTAGTGGCCTCACGGCTGACACTTCACCTATTCCTAGGCATGTATAAGCCCCTCCCTATGTCTGGAGATCGGGTCAGGGTGAAAGCAGGTAAGATAAGTGTTTCTCCGAAGCTTATTCATGGAACCTGTGTGCCAGGTGAAAAAATGCCTCATTATTTATGCCACTGGCAGCCATTCAGGAAGCATTGATACAAATCGGCAGGCCGTGACACCTGGACAGTGAATAGAGGTTAAAAAAATATTAGCTAAGAAAAATGAAGAAAAAGCTACTTTATCATGAATAATCATCACATAAGTTCCGACACCTAGCATTGTGAGAAAGTTCAGATATATAAACTACAATAAATAGAAATCCGACGGAGAGATGTCTGACAGGGAAAGCCGACATTCCGGTCATCACTAGTATCCTTAAAGGCGACATACATTATATTTGAACAGAGATAATCATCAAGTGCTAGAAGTTTGTTAGAAGTAACAATGTGACAACATACAGGATACAAAGTATAAATTGGCAATTAGCACATGTAACCAGATAGAGTTTGTACTGGATAAGGATAACATATCAACATTACCAAGGATAATAATCCTCTGCTGTCAATCAAATTACCAAATAGTCTTAGTCTTAATATTAGTAAGAATTAATGGGACCATCAAAATAAAAGCCCCGATTTAATGTAGGATGCTCAAATAGTTCTAATTAGAATAGCCTCAAAATAAATAATATCACAGCTATGAGAAAGGATGGCCAACATTCTCCTGATACCAATCCTTGTAGACATGGTGTTAGGTATACTGTATAATTCTCATAAGAATATTCCAGGTGCAACCTAGATGGTTTCAATATATAAGACCTAAAAAGATGTACTAAGAATGTATATCCTCTCAAATTAAATAATACAAAATCTAGCTTCTGATCAGTAGTTAACCCTCATGGAATGAAGACCAAAGACGTAAATTTTATATAAAATATATCTATGATAAGTTAGGAAAGAAACGGAGTAAAATTCAGAACTTCATTTAAGCCGTACGGGGCAGTGCCATTGAGAGAAAAAATCCAGTATACCTCCCGTTGTAAAAGGAGGGAATCAATGTTGCCACCTTTAATAGTAGGGTACACTTTTTCAGTGATACATGCTCGTAGTCCTGAAGGATCGGAATTATGTTTAGACAAAAAATGTCGGGCTATTGGTGTTAAGGTTTAAACATTTTCCTTGTCTCTCAGACTGGAATCAATTGAAATAGTTAGATCAAGAAAATCCACACAGACGCTGCTTTTATGAATGGTTGATTTTAAACATAAGTTACTCTGATTCAAAAATTGTACAAAATAATCTAATGTGGGTTTATCACCTGCCATAGGAGCAGTATGTCATCAATGTAGCAAAGCCAGATGAGCACATATGGAGTATATGGCTCGCTGGCCTCGCCAAAGACGACATCCTGCTCCCAGGATCCAAGATGGAGGTTAGTATATGATGGGGCACATGACGTCCCCATCGCTGTTCCACGGGTTTGTAGGTAGAATTTACTATTAAATAGGAAGAAATTGTGAGTTAACACAAACCTCAATAAAGGGATCAAAAATTCATTGAATTCTGGAGTGCTATTCATCTCTAAGAAAGAGGACACGGTAGCCAGACCCTGAGCATGATTAATAGAAGTATACAAGAGCTGCACGTCTAGAGTTACCAACCACGTGGAATGGGGAACTTGAATACCCTCTAAGCGTAGTAAAAGGTCTGCCGTGTCTCTCAAATATGATGGCAAAGAAATAACAAAAGGACATAGAAAATTATATACATACTTGGTAGCATTTTCGGTTAAAGAGTTGTTCCTGGAGAGGATGGGTCTCCCAGGTGGTCTGGAACAACTTTTGTGTATTTTTGGCAGCAGGTATAATGTCGCTACCTTAGGGTGAGAAACATTCAAATAGTTAAAATTTGATGTTATTTTGTCTAGCTGCCCCTATCAAATTCTGAAAAGTTGATAAAAATGCAGAGGAGGGATTTGAAAATAATTAGAGATAACAGGAGTTATCATTCAACTGACGGGAGGCTTCTATAATGTACATTTCTTTCGGGCAAAGAACAATGTTGAAGCCTTTATCAGACAGCTTAACAATAATATCACTCCAGGATTTGATCTCCTGTAACGCCTTAAGTTCATCACTAGTCAAGTTAGAATGTAAAAAGCTAGGTTCATATTCATGATCCAAACAATCAAGTTCTTGTGATACAAGTTTGTAAAGGTAATGAGCTCCGGAAAGCGAGTCAAATCCTGAAAGAAAGTGGATTTACATTTGGGGGTTGAGAATGGGGTGGAGGGTAAAGATACCTCCTCATCTTGGAGATCCTCCAAGATTGATATCATCCTAAGATCATCAGTATCAAATAATCCAGAATCATTATTCGGAATTGTATGTATCTTATGAAGGGCTAATTTTCTGAGAAAGAGATGTAAATCCCTTTCCCAGTAAAAAGGATAAACCTCTACTAAGGACTGAAAGATAGTGGACATTAAGTGATTTATTGGACAAACTGAGTACCTGTAAGGCATCAAATCTAACTGTGTTACTTAATAGCGTTGTTTGTTCCTGTAGCCTCATCTGCCTCAATTAAAGATGTTTAAGTTGCCCCTTTGATTTATTTCCAGCCCTTCTGATCTTGTTTGTACAGGACTGAGTTGGTGTACTCTTCCTCCAAAAGATGGGGGGATAGAGGAAAAGCGACAGAACTGCCAGCAACAGAGGTTTGTGTTCTCATATTTGAATCATCATCATCCACTGACTCAATATCTGAGCTAGAAGGGGTATTAACCATAGCTCTGTCCCCTGTTTTCTCATTCAGTCCACGCCAGGTATACACTCTCTGATTAGCAAAGTCCTCCCTTTTTTTTAACATAATTTGTTATAAATCAAGTTTAAATGTTGTACTGAGTCTTAAAATATTCAAATTTTTCAAATTCTTTCAAAAGGTCAGTGTCTTGTTCCAATTTAGTCAAAATTAATTTGTCATGTTTAATTACAGATGAATAGCACTCCAGAATTCAATGAATTTTTTATCACTTTATTGAGGTTTGTGTTAACAATTTCTTCCTATTTAATGGTAAATTCTACCTACAAACCCATGGAACAGCGATGGGGACGTCATGTGCCCCATCGTATGCTAACCTCCATCTTGGATCCTGGGAGCAGGAAATGTCGTCTTTGGCGAGGCCAGCGAGCCATATACTCCCTATGTGCTCGGCTGGCTTCGCTACATTGATGACATCCTGCTCCTATGGCAGGGTGATGAACCCACTTTGGATTCTATTGTATAATTTTTAAATCAGAGTGACTTAAATTTAAAATTAACCATTCATAAAAGTAGGGTGAGTGTGGATTTTCTTGATCTAACTATTTCAATTGATTCCAACTGTTATATTACAACGGAATCTTATAGAAAGCCCACTGCTACTAACAGTACATTGCACTATTCCAGCTTCCACCCATCTTCTGTGATCAATAACATTCCCAAAGGAGAATATCTCTATTTGAGGAGAAACTGCTCAACATTGGACAGCTTCAAAAATCAGGCCAAGGTACTACAGGGTCACCTTATTGAACAAGACTACAAACCCCATCTTCTCCGTTGGGCTTATAAGCAGACACTGTCTATCTCTAGAGATGACTTGAGTTCAAAAAAGCCAAAAAAAATCCTCTTCTAAATTGGTATGTTTTATTGGCAATTATTGTACTCAGTCTAAGAAAATTGTTCGAATTCTTAATAAACATTTGCCAGTTTTAACAGTTAACCCAGTTTATAAAGAAGTTCTGGGAGATCATGTCCCAATGTGTTGGCGCAGAGCCACCAATTTAAAAGATAAATTGATTAAGAGTCACTACTCACAGAGTCAATCCGTTAAACCCAAATATCAAGGTAATTCATGCAAAGCTTATTTCTATATGGCTAAAACTCTTAGTATTGTTGACAGATACAATAAGATCTATAAAATCCCAGACTTTTTTAATTGCAACTCAACCTATGTCAATTATCTGATTCTATGCCCTTACAATCTAAAATATGTCGTCAAGACTATTCGTAAATTTAAAAGTAGACTGTTGGAACACCTGGGCTCCATACACCACAGTCTGAGAGACAAGGAAAATTTTAAAACCTTAACACAAATAGCCTGACATTTTTTGTCTAAACATAATTCCGATCCTTCGGGACTACGAACATGTATCATTAAAAGAGTGTACACTACTGTTAGTGGTGGCAACATTGATTCCCTCCTTTTAAAACAGGAGGTATACTGGATTTTTTCTTTCAATAGCACTGCCCCGTACGGCTTAAATGAAGCTCTGAATTTTACTCTGTTTCTTTCTTAACTTATCATAGGTATATTTTATATATAATTTATGTCTTTTGGTCTTCATTCCATAAGGGTTAACTACTGATCAGAAGCTAGATTTTGTATTATTTAATTTGAGAGGATATACATTCTTAGTACATCTTTTTAGGTCTTATATATTGAAACCATCTAGGTTGCACCTGGAATATTCTTATGAGAATTATACAGTATACCTAACACCATGTCTACAAGGATTGGTATCAGGAGAATGTTGGCCATCCTTTCTCATAGCTGTGATATTATTTATTTTGAGGCTATTCTAATTAGAACTATTTGAGCATCCTACATAAAATTGGGGCTTTTTAATAATTACCTCTCATTACCCTGAGGAAGAGCCAATCCGGCTTGAAACGCGTTGGTAGCATTAGGTTTTGTTGAACAGACCACCAGAATTCTGATCCTAGCAGTATCTTGCTTCCTCTCTCTTCCTGTACGCGTCGGCTTACGGGGCACCGATAGCAGGAGAGCACTGACAGTTTTGGAGAGTATTGAGATCTTAGAGGCAGTGGATAAAGGTGGGAAGATTAAGGTGGGTCTGGGTCTACAATAAGGGGGATATATTCTTAGAATTTTAAAGAAAGTTGTTTTGGAATTTTAAAAAACAGTTTTTTAGATGTTTATAAAATGGAATTCTTTGGAAGAATTGGTTTGAAATAAATGAGGTTATTTAACAGCAAGCACATAGGAATTCATCCTTTATTATTTGAAGAGACACAATTAAAAATTGAGGTCACCACCCATAATAAAGAAAATCACGAACAATAAAGACATTGCTTATAGTGGAATAAGAGAGGGGAGATTTATCTCCCCTGGCTCTGAAAAAAGGAAGGGAATACATTGGAAGAAAGTTTCAGGGGAGGAGAACAAACCACCCAGGACTATTTCTCTGATGAGCCGATCTGAAAGATGGGAACACTGTAAGTAACATTTCCCGTAGATAGGACCGCTACCATTAGTTGGAGTGCATGAGATCTTTCTTTTTCTTTTATTCGGTCCGGGACGAGAGACACCACCATACGTGTTGTGAGACCTGTGAAGAGGAAACCTGTGAAAAAGAAAGAAAGAGATTTTGAAAACGAACTGAGAAAGAAGACACTAAATAGAGAAACGACCTGGGACCTAAGCGCTACAATTGAGAAAATAGCAACCATTTTTGAGGTCATCCCACAAGAGACGAAAAGTGTAAGTAGGCTCTTTGTGGTGTGTCGTTACTACATACCTGGGATAAGACGCAAGATCTTCTGTTTTCTTTCCTTTTATGGACATGTTGGTGATGTAAGAAAATCCTGTGGAACAAAGGAAAAAAAAAGAAAATACGTTAGAGGAAAGGATCAGTTCAGGAGTAAGAAATAAGAAGTCTAGGACTGTCTTGGAGAAAAAAAGAAGACACTAGTGCGGACATTGTAAGACACCATTGCATTTGAGACTCTAGCGCTCACACTATAACCCTATTCTATTTTTTCTTGGCTTTTTAATAATGTTTATATTAAATTATTTTGATGGTCCCATTAATTCTCACTAATATTAAGACTAAGACTATTTGGTAATTTGATTGACAGCAGAGGATTGTTATCCTTGGTAATGTTGATATGTTATCCTTATCCAGTACAAACTCTATCTGTTACATATGCTAATTGCCACTTCTAGCAAACTTCTAGAACTTGATGATTATCTCTGTTCAAATATAATGTATGACCGGAATGTCGGCTTTCCCTGTCAGACATCTCTATTTATTGTAGTTTATATATCTGCAACTTTGTCACAATGCTAGGCGTCGGAACAAATGTGATGATTGTTCATGATAAAGTAGTTTTTTCTTAATTTTGCCAAGCTAATATTGTTTTAACCTCACTGTCCAGGTGTCACGGCCTGCTGATTTGTATCGGTGCTTCCTGATTGGCTGTCTGTGGCATAAATAATGAGGCATTTTTTCACCTGGCACACAGGTTCCATGAATAAGCTTTGGCGAAACACGTGTTGGATGTTTCTCTGCCTCCTCAAGTGCACCGGAAGATGCCGTTTTGATAATCTTCATTGTTAAGCCTTACCTGCTTTCACCCTGACCCGATCTCCAGATATAGGGAGGGACTTATACATGCCTAGGAATAGGTGAAGTGTCGGCCGTGAGGCCACTAATGGGGGGCTCTCAGGGACAGTTTTCATGTTCTATTAGCTAGCGGGTCGATTTAATAATTTAATCTCTTTCCATCTCTGATGTTTATACAGGACAAAATTCATTGTATGCTATTTGGGATTAATTATTTTTTATTGGAAATTTAATATCTCGCCTCTGTGTCAATTTAAAATATTATATTAAAGATTGTAATTTTATACTACACTAGTTCCGTGTTGGATAGATGTTGACAGTTTTGCTTTTTCTATTAGAGGATTAGTGCACTCTGAAAATAGTTTGCTTTTTTAGATTATTTCTGTGGTCTAGTTTTTCTTCAGTCCAATGTATTAAGACAGCTCCCTGCAGGTCCCTTACAGTCATTACCCATTCCCTCACGTCCATGGACCCATATTTCAATGGACTTTATTACAGATCTACCTTTTTCTTTTGGATTTAATCCCATCTGGGTAATGGTTCATAGATGGCTCATTTTGTGCCCCTAACAGTGGCAAGACTCATGCAGAACTGTTTATCCAACACATCTTTAGGCTTTATGGTCTCCCAAATAACATAATTTCTGATAGGGTAGTTCAGTTTGTGAAGATCCTTTTGTTCATCTCTTGGCATCCATTTCAGTCTCGGCTTGTCATTCTCAAACCAACACTCAGACGGAAAGAGTCAGTCAGAGTTCGGAACAATACCTTCATGTCTATATCTCCAAGTGCCAGGATAATTGGGAAAAATTAGTTCCCTGGGCGGAGTTTGCATACAATAATGCTGATCATCCTTCAACTAAGGTTTATTCATTCTTTTGTGTCCATGGAGCTAATCGTCGGGTCAGTTCCCTGGATAAAGCTATTTCTTCTGCTCCTCCATGTTATCTCAACTCCTTCCTCCCCACATTCTGCCTAGAAATGTCTCCTCTATGCTATCTCAGCCCCCTCCTCCCACCAATGTGCCTAGGACTGTCATCTCCATGTTATCTCAGCCCCTTCCTCCCACCAGTTTGCCTAGGACTATCATCTCCATGTCTCCCACAAATGTTGACAAAAAAACATTCTCAATGTTAACCCCCCTTACTTTTGTTATATTCTGCCTAGGAAATTTTCCTCCATGTTATCTAACCCCCTCCCCCACCTTCTGCCAGGAACATTATCCTCCATGTTATCTTTCCTCCCCTCTACAGATCTTATCCTTATTTTCAGTTTCTTCTCTCACATCCTAGCCAAAACTCCCAATCCATTTTCCTTCCTAATCTTTATTCTATCCAGCATCCTTTCCACATGTTATTTTTGACTCACTACATGTTCCCTAATCTCTACCCCTTCTGCAAAGCATTTTTCCTCATTTTCTCTTACCACCCTTCTTTTTCAGTACATTCTTCCCCTGTATTCTCCTTTTCCTATATACACTAAACTATAATTATAATAGTTAGGCTGATCATTGTGGTGTGTGGCATTGACCAATTTGGCTGAACACCAACAAAATTCTTTAAAAACACACTGATACGATAATTGGATTGTATTTTAAAGTACTGGTCACCTGGGAGAAAGCTCCTATTATTGAGCAGTGTGTGTGACCATCATGTAATATACCTCGTTGTTGCAGCATTAGATCAGCTGAGAGAGACAATGCATAGTGTGCAGCCAGATTTAATCATGGGCATTTAAATTGAAATGTCTCCTGCAACGTATTCTATAAACAATTATAAGAAAAAAAAAAAAAAAGCCCCTGTATTGCAAGAGACATATTACTTATTTATTATAAGTAGATCATTCCACATTTCAATTTAATGTTAAACATAATGGGGCTCCAGAACAACGATTGTGAGCGAATTTCCGCGTGGCGGACACGTAAAATCACGTTTTGGTAAGTGCTGCGCATGTGCACCATAGAAAATACGCTTCATAATGTAGCGTAAATGTGAATGTATGGGCCATTCACATATTTGTCATGTAAATCTGTACGTGTGGGCGTGCCAATTTTACGTGAGTCAAAAATACGTCTGAAATACGCTATGTAGGCGGGGGTTTGTATTTGAAGTCTACAGTATGGGCGTGGTTAGCTGCGTAAATACATGTTGCCCATACGTACGTGTGCGGATGACATCGGTTACGTGGGCAAAAGTTAAGGTAGGGTTTGGAAAGCGGAACTCAGACAAAATACGTACATTCAAGGGGTGTGCCAATGGAGGTGTATAGAAGGTACGCACGCGTAAATATGCTTCGCTAGTTAACGGATTGCAAGCGGAGTTCTGGATCTACCCCAATATGACAAAAACTTTACTTTAATTCTTTACTGTGATATGTTCATCTTTTATGTGCTGTAGCTTATAATAACAAGATTAGGTAGTATTTGCAAACATCTTCCTTATTTGTATAGAATGGACAGCTGCAATGTTTTACATCATCATTTGCATTACACAGTAAAATAAATTGTCTATCCCGTTCATCCACTATTACCTTTCATTTCAGTTGATCTCTCTTATTACCAAAGACCTTTTAACAGAGAAAGAAGCTAATATGCATCATCTAACTCTTTTTATTGTAGCAGAAATTACTGGTACGATTGGGCTAATTATACATGGCTTCATCATTGCTGTGAATGTTACTGAGTGGATGAAACAAAGACCTGTGACCAGCACTGACCAAATCCTCACCTCCATCAGCATCACAAGGATGATCTATCAATTCATCTTTCTGGTGGACAACCTTTTTCAAGTTTCTGCTCTACAGTTGTCCATTATATATTATATATTTGTTGAAATTGTTTGGACTATCTTCTTCTATGCCAGCAACTGGTTATCAGCTCTCCTCACTGTGGTCTTCTGCTTGAAGATCTCCAACTTCCACAATGCCATCTTTCTCCGCATGAAGATGATTGTCTTACACAGACTCGTCCATCTGATTGTTGCATCTGTGCTGCTATCTGTTTGTAACTCGTTATTAACTTCTACAATCATCTACAGAAATGTTCAAGTGACATCAGCTAATGAAACTTATAGCATACAAATACATGAAATACAAATATATATAATAATTTTTTGGAACACTGTGCCCTTTTCCATATATCTCCTTTCATCGGTTCTCCTTGTCGCCTATCTATTTCAGCACATAAATAGGATGCAGAGGGAAAGACCTGTAACGGGACACACGGATGGCTATCACAAGACTATAACATTTTTCTTGGTTTCCGCTTTTACATACGCTGTTTTTACGACCACCAATATAACGTTATGGTTTTATCAAAATTCTGTTGACATTTTATTGATTGATTTATTTTATAATACTTATCCATCTCTACATTCTATTTACCTGATCTGCATAACATCCACACTGAGGAACCGATTAATTGGGATATTCCAACAAGGAACCAAATGGTTGTTCAACAGGAAACATTCGTGATGGAAGACAATGGGCTGGATCCAGAGGTGAGCGTACACCAGCTGATTTAATGGCCCAGATTCAAAACTACGTCCGCTAGCGTATTTACACTAGCCGGAGACGTAAAAACGATATTTTGTATGTTCTATGCATGCTTGCGGAAGATGTAACCGCACATAACTGTGAATGTACGTACCATCCTAGTATCAAGAGCATAACTACAGACAAAGGGGCGTGCCAGCCATACGAAACCCATAATTATGCTTTGGAGGCGGGGTGAGGCATTTAAATCATACAGTATGGGTGTGCTTAGGCGCGTACATACGTGCAGCCATTATGGCCGACAGGAGTTACGCTTTGAAATGTTAAGGTAGGGTTTGGCAAGCGTAAAACGGCAAAAGTACTTACGAGCGAGGGGAGTGCATAGTAATTACGATAGCATAAATACGCTACGCATTGAATAGTAAAGGGAATGTAGGTCTGGATCTGGGCCAATGGGCCTGATCCAGAGCTATGCTGCGCCGTGGTTCGTATTTACGGACAGCGTAGCTCTAATGCACTCCCCCGACGCTCCCTTTGTGGCCGGCGTAATTGCACACTGTTATGCCGGCTGAAGGCTACCCTAACTTCTGCCGGCGTAACAGAGTGTAATTACGCCGACCACATGTTCGTAACTCCCCTGCCCCTTAATCTTAATTAGCGTAACAGCGTAATTACGGTGCTCTCCAACCCCTTCCTCCGTAACTACGCTGTAGTTACGGAAGCATGATCCTGCACAAAGTTTTATTTCTTTACGCCGGGCAGCATCTGCCTGGCACATGCGCAGATCATCAGAAATGCCTATCTTACGCATACAGCCGCCGTAACTATGGCGGTGGCCATAGCTCTGGATCAGGCCCAATGTCCCTAAGTGTCATTTTCTACTGCGTATGGTCATAACTAAATACAAAGATAAAATATAAAGAAGCGCTAAGGATAGACTATCAATTTATTAGTAAAATTCATAAAAAAAAAAAATTCACACAATAGATGAAAGACTAAGCAGCTCAATATTAGTCTGTTACAATTTTGAGCTGCTTAGTCTTTCATCTATTGTGTGAATCATTTTTTTAATGAATTTTACTAATAAATTGATTGTCTTCCCTTAGCGCTTCTTTATATTTTATCTTTATATTTTGTAGTTTTGTCCACTAAAAGAAGCAGCTGGAAGACAACCTAATTATTAACCATTTGGTTCCTAGCGCACTGGTCTGTCTATATTTTATATAGACAGGCATACCTTTATCATAACTAAATAGCATGTAGTCATGGACGATTTAGATCTGAGAGCAACTCGAGTTGCGTTCTGAGGGACTTGTTGAGGGAGGGAAGGGGGTGGAGCAACATAGTCAATGTATATTAAGGGCAGAGTCAAAGCAAGTGCCCCCAATCCAGAGCCAAACACAGATGTAACAAAGGGCAGTTTACATCAAAACATTTGCACCAGCCCCAGGTCATGTGTAAGCCCAGGGAGGGACCTTCTACAATCAATTTCTTACCCTTGTGTTAGGATGGGCCACTACAAACACATTATAAAGGGTCTGAAATGGCTGCCGTTGTATTGTGCCTGTGTTACATTATTTCTACATACAGCAAGAAAATAATATATGTTTTTTATGTTTTTATATAAAATTTAAAATATTGTTTGCTATTATTTTCTGGCATATAGCGCTACGTAATCTGATGGTGCTGCATAAAAACCGGTTAATAAATAAAATACATTTACATTCCATCAGAGGCGCTCAAATTTATCCCAACCTCCATTAATAGTAGTCATTTCTGTGTTCTACCCTACTCGTGCAATGTATTGAGGTGTGTATCTGCATTGCGCTTAGCTGTTGTGTGCCATCTGCTATCTGGTGCAAGTCGCCGCTGTGAATGGTATCTTTTAGAAGTAGAGACAACCGAAAGCTTATTTTCAGCTGTCTCTAATTAGGCCGCCATTTTCAATTTATTTAATTTTTATTAAGAATGGGTAAGTATGATGATCGGCATACTTACTCACTTATTATTCGGGAGTCGCTGGATCCGTCACTTCAGAAGCCGCCACCAGAGAGGTGCATAAAACTCTCTGGGGGCTTTTAGGTTGGGCTCTGGGAAAGGGAGGGTTAGGGTATTGAAAGGGGAGGGTTAGGGTTAGGATCAGGCTGCGGGTAAGGGAGTGTAGATTTAGGCTGAGTGGATGGGACACTTAGGGTCAGGCTGCGGGGATGGAAGTCTTAGGGTTAGACTATGGAGAAAGCAGAGGAGGTTGAATTTCATCTGTTGTAGACAGTATTAGAGATAAGAGGTGATGTGTCCTAGTACAAGTCTAAATAACAGTGTAATAGTAACGCTGGTCAGTATCTGTGTCATAATATAATATTATTAGAGATGAGTGGTGATGTGTTAGTACAAATATAAATAACAGTGTAATAGTAACGCTGGTCAGTATCTGTGTAATAATATAATAATA
>WWET01003743.1:92422-104921 GCA_011038615.1 Limnodynastes dumerilii | reverse complement strand
ATATAATTAGATTACAAATGGTAAGTGTTTAATTATTGATGGTGTTAGGTTTAGTGGTCGGATTAGAGGAGGAGAGGTCACCAGAGTGAGAATAGGGGGAATGAGGCAAGCAAGAAATCGGTAGTGGATTAATACCCAGAATAACAGGACTATTCAGAGTGCACAGGTGTACATAAGCAGAAACAGCACAGATACTGTAGTACAGAACAGGGCTAGTATGCCAGAAATGGGAATATTTTTGTTCAGCACTATGTGCTGTATAACACAGAAATGTCAGAGTAGCCAAAAACAAATATAATAAATGCAAAGCACTATGTACCAGTAATTACACAAGTGAGGCCAATGTTGCCAAAAACTAATATAACAAATGCAAAGCACTATGTGCCAGTAATAACTAAGGTGAGGCCAATGCTTGCCAAAAAACATATATAATAAATGCAAAGCACAATGTGCCAGTAATAAAAAGGTGAAGGCAATGTAGCCAAAAAACTTGTAATAAACTCAAAGCACTATGTGCCAGTAATTACACAAGTGAGGCCAATGTTGCCAAAAACGAATATAATAAATGCAAAGCACTAGGCAGGGAACCTCTGATACAGCAAGGGGGAAGGAAACAGGGACAGACAGTGACCAGGACAGAGGAATGCCCAGGGACAGACAGGCAGGTAAGGCAAGAGGGATAAGTTGCAAGAGGGAACGGAGCACTGACATGAGCAACACAAGCTGCAGCCACGAGAAAACGCTATAGTCCGCGCTGATAGGAGAACAGCGCGGCAAAAAGAAGAGAGCGGGAGCCAATCAAGACGCAGGGAACTGCCAAGCCTCCAGCCGCAACGTGCGTGCGCACGCTACACTGTATGCTGACGGTGCTGCCTGGCAACCAGGACGCCAGACTCAGAGTTAGTCAGCTGGACGCCGCGGGCGCATCTAGCAAAAGGTATTCTAGAAGTTCATATATTTACACATTATGGTTTAAGGAACCTAATTTGAAATAATTAATTATTCAAAGGTTACTTTTACACATAGCAATTAGAGAAGTAATAAATCTAAAATATCACAGCTCATTAATGACTTATTGAATATTCAAACAATGGTATTAGAAAATATAAGTTGGGTCTAGAGGATATACAATGTCTGGAAATATATATATATTTGGCAAATAAGAGTTAATGATAAAACGTTCTAGTATAATAAAAAATGAGATTTTAATATTAATTCAAACATAATAAGATAGTGTTAAATTATTAAATTTCTCTAATTAGTGGGAACTGTAATACTACAGTTATATATGGTATAAAATATTATGCATATATCACAAATGACACAAAAATTCTAAAATGTATAATTATCATTGGTGTCATCATATGAATGACATTGTTTAGATTAAGTATAATAGATTTTTTTTTTTTTATTAAACTCTCTGTTTTTATCAAATATATGCTTAATTTAAAAAAATGTTAAATATTTCATATACTGACATGATTAATTTGGTTTAAATTAATGATGTATTCATTGGTAAAGTTTTTCTTTTAATATTATGAATATTATTGATTGGATACTTTATAACATATGTATTTCAGTAATTATAAAATTGGATGAGTAAATAAACCTTCATAAAAATATAGTGTGATAGTTGATTTA
Source organism: Limnodynastes dumerilii (assembly GCA_011038615.1). Classification (NCBI taxonomy): domain Eukaryota; kingdom Metazoa; phylum Chordata; class Amphibia; order Anura; family Limnodynastidae; genus Limnodynastes; species Limnodynastes dumerilii. Next base: position 103,280 of record WWET01003743.1, on the reverse strand, counting down.
ACTATCAAACAGAAATTCGTTAAAAAGTAATTTTGGATGAAGTCAATGTACTAACATTAGATAAATAAACATGATGTATTGTTCTATAATTGCTTAGATTTCAATGCTTATCTACTATTTACTTTTAGTATAAGACTTGTTTGAGTACATTAGCTAATTGTGAAACAAAAGAGCAATCCAAAAAGATTAAATAAACACTTCCATGATGTGGCCACTAGGGAAAGGAGGAATTCAAGGGTACAAGTTCCAAAGTAACCGTTTCAAGATTGCCCTCATGGATAAAGAGAAATTTCAAAGGACTGTTTCAAGGTTTCTCCTCCATGGCCAAAGGGATTTTGGAATCTCTCCATTTAACATTTGGGAACCTCAAGGACTATGAAACGCCTCTTTACTACCTCAACCAATTGTTATATGACATGTGGATGGTAATTCAGCCTACTTTGCATAGCTATAAATGTAAAGATTCCGCCTCTGAAGGGCAGAATTTCTAATTAGAAATTTGGTGATAATGTTATCACAGCGCTTGCATTTGTTTTTGTAAATAAACTTTTTTTTATGTACTTAAAGTTCTTTTGGGGAGGAAAATTAATTTTTGAAGTTATCACTTTTTACGTATTGCCGTGGTATACATAAGTGCCTAACCCAGCCCATACTGTACAATTTTAATGCCTCCCCCCACCCACAATGCATATATTTGGCATATATTGTGTAGGGATGTCACACCCTATGGTACAGAGTTACGTACAAGTTATGTATGATCAAGAGTTACAAAGAGTAACACCAGCCATGCGCATAAGCAGTGCATTCCCACAGCCAGATTTATGCATGCTGTATGTGTAAATTAGCTGTTGATATTAAGTCTGGATCAGGCCCAAAGAAACTTCACTTAACTTTACTTGACTTCAGTATCAACAACACTAAGGTTGATAAAATTATACTGTCATCCATAGTGCTGTCAGAATAAGGCCATTGTCGGGCACATATTTGGTGACATTCATACACTGCTGACCTGATGTTGTCAAGTGCATAAATGTCACAAATATGACTTTATATCTCATAGACAACACCCATTTCTAAAAATACCCTGGTGAATGTGCATGTTTCAGATAGTGAACAAATTTGCTGCCTGTGAGATTTGCAAAACACTAGGGGGCGCTCATTCCAAAGTTTGAAAGAAACAGCAAAAACAGGTAAATTATATATAATGTAAATAAAAAGGAAGCTAGGAGTAGGTAGGAGTATTTTTAATGACACAATAGACAATGAGAAATAATAAAAAAAATCACAAGATAAAATAACTAAAATATAACACGAAAGCAGCTGATTATAGAGTAAAATATCATCATTAGTGGATGCATTCACTCAGAGTCCTATGAACTAGGACAGAGTCATACTGGCAACACTAGTAGCTGTTAAGTGCAGTTGATTATACTGTATATTTCCACTATTAGCATTGTTAAGATATGGAAGAAAAGGACTAAGTCCCAGCAGATGTTTTTGTAGATAATAATGTATAACTTGGCAAAACCTTATTCTCACAGACTCTGGGATTTTGGGATCAGGCTCTGGGTCCCCTGGGTTAACGGTAGTGAATAGGAAACGAGGGTTACTGATGTAGGTCTTGCTCCTTGGTTGGAGCACAGAGTGCGATTTGAGAAAGGCTCTATAGAGTGAATATGAATGTCCAGAGGTAGAGAACACGGGGAGAGACACAGGAGGTAGAAGCAGTAGGGACTGCAATGACTGAGGCGGTTGAGACTGGAAAAGGTCTCGAAGCATTTGATACTGCAACTGAACAGAAGCAGTTGGTATTGCAATAGGACATGATCAAGTTGGGACTGCTATTTAACGGAAGCAGTGAGGACTGCAATAAGGCTTCAAACAGTTGAGACTGCAAGTTAACTGAGGCAGTTGGGACTGTGATTAGGCCGATGTTGCATTGGTGTTGGTGAGCTACACACTCTTATGGCTGAAGCTTGTAATGCCACGGATGGTGATAGCTACACTCTTTTGCAGATGGAATGCTGGTGCTCTTGGTGTAGCAAGCTCAATGAGCAGCAAGCTATTGCAGATGAAACGCTGGCGTTTGTAGTGTGGCAGATGAGTGAATAAGTTTTGCTATTAATCTCAAATTCTGGATTATCCTCTCAGTCGTGCAAATACCACAAACACTATTTCCTGTACTGAGAAGATTCAGCCAATATGAAAATATTTCTTCACCGTAGCTACACCTTATAGACAATACCATGGAGATTTGTGAGAGTTGGACTCCATTTTATATCCCCCCACCTTTTATCTACTTTTTGGACTTTTCATATAATTATAAGTCTAGTAAAGGCAGACACTATATGACATTAATTTTAATGCCATTATGTCTGTCTATATCCGCTAAAAGCCAAACAAATTATATTGATGCAAAAATGTTCTTATTGCTAATGATGTCAATTTTAAGCACAGCAATGTTTTCCATTTTTATTTGCATTCTATTTACAGTAGTGCAGTAGTAATCACATCCTACAACCTATGATCAGCCAGATAGCTCTGATAACTAACAACATACACTCTCACCGCAGTGTAGAGAGTCCAGAAACTTTAGAAGAAGGATACAAAATGCAAACTTATTGCCTCAATGATTACCTCTATCACTGGACTAATATGTAATTTATTTATTGTTGTTCCCAATGTCGTTGAGTGGCTTGAAGGAAGATCCATGACAGCTGACAGAATTGTCTCTTGTATCGGAATCTCAAGAACTTGTTTTCTCTTTTTTCCACTGCTGAATTTAGTTTTTAAGTATTTTTTGCTCTATCACCACAATTCACACACGTATATTTTTTTTATATATTACATATTTATTCAGTATGTGGGATGTTGTATTAACCGCCCTGTTTTCTGTTGTCTTCTGCTTGAAAATTTCCAACATCCACAAAACTCTATTCCAGCATCTCAGGGTAATTATAACCCAGAAGATTGCCCATGTGATTGCTACTTCTTTGCTTTTATCCGCCTGCTTCAGTGTATTGTTTACATGGATTGATGTGAAAATTAAGTCAAATAATTTGAGACAGAACCTGACAATAAATTACACCCAGATTACTCAGAAACTCCATACATACGTTTTTAATGCACTACTGAATAGTTTGTCGTTCTTTATCTATTGCACATACACTTCTTCTGGTGACATCTCTGTGTCTTCACATCAGGAAAATGAAAAGTAACAGCAATATAACAGCTCATATGGATAGTTATTATAAAGCCATCAAATTCCTAACTGGATGTTTTATTTGTTTTATACTACGTGTAGGAGTCAACCTGATGCTTACACATTTCTCTAATTATGTAGACGTTCTGTGGGTTTTCACCATTTGGAACATTCCTCCGACTCTACATTCCATCTACCTGATCCACGCAACAAACAAACTAAAAAGTCAATTCTTACTAATCCTGAAACTTGTAACCAATTGTTGGTTCAACACAGGAGGTTCTGAAACTGGTCCAAGTAATTCAAAGGAGGAGATTTCTCCAAATAATTTTAACTAAGTTAAAATGGACACATTAACTAACAGTAAACTAACTGTGTCCAGGCCGCCTAAAATGGCTGCTGCTCTCCATTTTTAATGTGCTTTTATGCAAACATGTTTTAATATTGTGTAGCACCAGATGTTCAAGGCCATGTAAAGCTGATAAGGTAGCTTGGTGGGAGCATATATGCGGTAATTAAGACCGCATATACGCAATCTATGTACCAAAAAGATAAGTAGATTACGTTAAAAAATTACTACACATGCGCAGTATACAATTTTGGTAAATACTGCACGTATATGCAATACGTTCGGTGGTCTGAATAAGGGCCAGAATGTTTTTCAAAGGGGATGTATTTAAACTATGTAGACAGATCTAGTATTAAGTGGTAAAGTTTCCTAACAGAACTCTAAATTGCAGTGTAAAATGTATAAAAATATATCAAATAAAATAAATAAAAGCTGTAGTTGTGTGCTTCTTGTATGTAAATTATGAATCATTTGAACCCCCCTCATTGTAACATGCTGCTGGACCCAGAACACTAAATTTTCTTTCTAAAGCCACTTGTGCTGATGGACTTCAAATATAATTTGGCTACTTTAAGTATTCCATCTCACATGCAAGAAAGTGGGATGTCTGGAGGCTGGATGGGTAAATAAGGAGAGGGTACATCTAAAATGTGGGTAAAAGCTGACACACTTGGCCCCATAGCAAGAAGACAAGGCTCTGGATGGGGCTGGTGTGGGAAGATGTCAGAGGTTGGCAGTGCTCACAAATGGGTGTATAAGAGCTCAGTGATTTTTATAAATATACTAGTCTGCCAAAATTTCAAGAAATAAATATTCCCCATCATGTGGCTCCAGCTCCCAATATTCCCATTTTATGTCGCCAGCTTCCCATCATGGTTTCCAACCCCACCAGCATTCCCTATTATCTGTCTCAAGCCTCTCAGTATTCCCAACATGCCTCTTCAGCTCCCAGTATCCACCATTATGTGTCTACAAACCCCCAGTGTTCCCCATCATGTGTCTTCAGCCCCCCAGTATTCCCATTATGTCTCTCCAGCTACTCAGTATTCCCATCATGTGTTCCAGCCCCCCCAGCATCCCCCAACATGTGTCTCTAGCCCCAGTATTCCCAAGATGCAGTGGTGGGTCTCTCCTCTGCTAGCAACTTGTCACTGTAGTTAGGTAGTGGAGGAGGGACTCCTGCCACTATCTCCACATTCTGTACCTTATCTCTGCATTCAGGAAGTTCCTGCCACATCCAAGATGGCAGCGGGAGTACTTCATATGGACCCGCCGCTGCCACCATAGATGTGGCAGGAGGGTGCTGAATGCACGAGGTAATTTTCAGAATGTGGAGATGGCGGCAGTGGTTCCCTTTCCCTTGCCGCCATCTCAACATTCTGCCCCTTACCTCCATCTTGGATGTGGCAGGAACTTTTTGAATACAGGCAGGTGGAGATGACTTTTTTTTAAGTTTATTTTGCTCTTGACCATTGGGTATTTGCAGTAGCATCCCAATGTTGTAGCCGCTACTGCATATGCGTATAATGGTGAGGACTGGTTGCCACTTTTTTCTCATTCACCGATATCACAAGTAGAAAAAAATGATCAACTTTATGAATATACGTTAAAATACTTTAATATAAGACACAGTACAAAGCATGTTAAAAGTTGTAATCCTAGAGTGTACAAAACAAATAAAATACTATTTAAAAATGAGTAAGCAAGTAGATATGGTCACATCATTTCAGTATTTCTATAGATCAGCTATATAAATACCGCCATGGCGCTGGATTTGTCGGGAAAACATGCTAGTATGCTTCACGCCATGCTGCTAGTAACTCAGAAAGGTGGCTGTTTCAACAGCAACCGCTAGGTGGCATATAATGATTGAAGTATATTTCCAACCATGTGACTTACTGTAAACAATAAACAATTTAATGATAACCACCAAGAGATCTGGATGTAACTAACCAAAGTGTACAGTAACTACAGTATATAGAAATGTAAACACCTCCTTCTGCTAACTACAAACCACAGACTCCATGTATAGCCTGACACTGATGTGCAGCATCCGATACCATCAACAGTACTGCCTGCTACATTCTAAAACGCCACCTGCTGGCTGCAAATCATTACTGCAGACTTTTGACACATTTTCCAAAATCTACATGTGTTGGAGCCCGCCATGCATACCGCGCCATAGCGGTATAGAGACGTTAGAAAGTGTCACATCTATAGTCGAAGTGAGTCCAGGCCAGAAACCCATCTGAACTATATGCAACTATTGCACATAAGGTCGGAAGTGAGTGCGGCCAGATAAGGCAAGTCAATGCAGGTCTAACTTTAGGTCCGGACGCTGATTTCAAGGGGAGTGACTGTTTATTCAGTGGGTTGTAACCTGCTGCGACCTGCCACTTAGATGCGTATATTTGAGATCCCATCGGCAGCAGATCTCTGAATCAGACCCATTATTATTATTATTATTATTATTATTTCTATTATTGGACTGTATTCAGACCAAATAACTACTGCAGACTTCCGAACGCTACGTATGGATATGTGCTTGAAAATGGTGTGGCATAGTACTTGTGCTGTGGTTGCAGACCCTGCTCCGATGGGCTGCCTTTAGAAATAGAGACAGCCAAAAGTTACTTTGCGGCTGTCTCTATTTCGAATAGGCAGCCATTTTAGAATTTTTTTTTTAATGAATGAGTGAGTGTGCCGATTCATTTTTGCAGGACCCGATGCACCTGCAGTAGATTCGCCACTGATAGCTCCGGAGAGGTGAGATACCTTTCTGGGGACTTTTAGTGTTAAGGGGGGTTAGGGTTAGGCTCTTAGGAAGGAAGGGTTAGGGACATAGAAGGGGAGGGTTAGGGTCAGGCTGCAGGGAGGGGGGTCTTAGGTTTAGACTATAGAGAAGGGAGGGTTAAGGTCAGGCTGCGGGGAGTGGAGGGTTAGGATCAGGCTGTGGGAAAGGGAAGGTTAGGGTAATGAAAGGGGAGGGTTAGGTTCAGAATTAGGGGAAGGGTTGGGATTACTTTTTATGCATTCCTATCGGAGCACCGTGCCCGGTGCTCTGGGGATCGATTGCTATGCCTCGAGGCATGAGTAATTGATATCCCAGTCAGTTCAAACCTAATAGTGCCGTTCTTAGTGAGCAAGGACCCACACACCTTGCGCAGTACCATTATATCTGCATTGGAGCGCAGCCAACTGATGCTGTGCTCCATGTGGATCAGAGCCCCCCATGTGTAGAAACACGGTCCATTACTATTAGCATTTATTTCTAGGGCACCACAAGGTGTCTGTAGCATTGTATATAGTAATACAGAAATACAGTAGATGTTCTGGGCAAAAATTACCAATATTATAAAAGACCAGATTCAGAGTTTTAAAATAGAGAGGAAAGTTACTCCTGCACAAAACCAAGTTGATTTCAGGGAGAGTCAAATAATTTTATTCTTTGCATGCAGGGATATATCTTTGAATTACTTACTGCACACAGATACTGACCAGCGCTACTATTACACCGCTAGTTATACTTGGGCTGGGAAACATCACCTCTCAACTCTAATAATGTTTGCAACAGATGAAATATGGCTCCCCTGAAATCAACGGGGTTTTGCCCAGGAGTAACTTTCCTCTCTTTAAACTCTGGATCTGGTCCAAAATGACAAGTTGATATAGTACTGGTAATAATGGACCAGATCCAGAACCAAAAATGACAGGTGATTTACACTCAAACAGCGCACATAAATTGTCTGTTGTTCAATATTGCACATGCACAGAGCCCTCGGATATGCATCGGAATTCTGGATGTATGGATATTGTTTCCTTATGTCCAGAAGTTTTGCTCATGGTGTGTACAGACCTCCGTGCTTAATTTGTACGCACAGTGGGTGGGGGTAACTATTTAAATTGTACAGTAATGGCTGGGTTTAGCCTTTACTTATGATTGTCCTGTCCGCACATTTAACCTTACATGCAGACAAGGATAAGATAGGGTTATGGACATGTAAGTGTCTTTAGTTCCATACGTGAGTGAGGGAGTGCCCTATCCACTCACCTACAGGACTTATCAGTAAGCATATTAGTTCTTGATCCAGCCCAACAAGTTTAAAAAAAGAAGATGGGGTGAAGGAATGAAGAGCATTACTCCAGAAAAGCATTGGGGTGAAGTAGCAGCAAAAGGAACACCAGGGAGAGAGGTAATGGGAGGGAGATGGTTTCCATGAGACACAAAGAGGATTGAAAGGGCTGGTAGAGATGGGGGAGTGAAGATGGAGGATATAACAGAAGTAAAGGAGGTCCTTGTCCACGAGCATACAGACTAGGAGAGGGTAGTGGACAAACAGGGACAGGAGTAAAAGGAAGAACCTGGTCATCTGGTGTGTTTTGAGGGAGCATGTGAAGGCCTGTAAGGTGAGGGAAACCCTAACTGAAAGAGGGGAAACCATTCCAGTGAAGTGAAGCAGCACATGAAAAATCTTGGACTCAAGCATGAGATGTGGTAATAAGTTGGGAAGAGAGTGGTTGACTAATTAAAGAGGGAGTGTGGATGGAAATGAGGAATTAAAAGGTAGGGTGCTTTGGGGTGGGAGTAAACCTTATAAGTGAGTTTAGGAGCTTAAAGCTTGACATAAACAAGAGTCTCAGTTAGAGCAGCTAGAGAGGTAGATGAGTCTGGAGGCAACATTGAGAATGGATTTTAAGGGGGCAGAACGGGTGAGGAGAAGGCCAATGATTAGGAGGTTCAATAGCCTAGGAAAGTGGATATGGGTTTTGATAATATCTGTGGATAGAAAAGGTCTGATGCATGCAATGTTGCAGAGGTGAAAATGACAGGAGTAAGAGAGAGCATGGATGTGAGGGATGAAGGAGAGAGAGGATTCAGAGATTACACTTAGGCAGCAAGCTTGAACAGTGGAGTAAACAGTGGCTTCTCCAATGGTGATGGAGAGAATGGAGGAAGGAGCGATCCCAAAGGAAAACAAAAAGTCCAGTCACCCAATATGAGATGGCCATCAGACAGTCAGAGACCTTAGATAGCATTGAATGGTTGAGGTCTGGGAAGTAGAGGTATATTTGGGTGTCATCAGCATAGTGGTAATTGAAAGGAGCTGATGAGGTTGACCAAAAAGAAGATGTAAAGAGAGAAGAGGAGAAGAGAGGGCCAAGAACAGAACCTTGAGGGACGCAAACAGTAATAAAAGAAGGGGGGGAGGAGGATCCAGGGGTGTAGGCAGATAAGGAGCGAGATAGGAAGAACACCAGAAAGTACATCAATAAGATCGAAGGAGTGGAGGGACTGAAGGAGGAGTGTGTACTCAAATGCAACCAACAGATTAAGAAGTATAAGAATAGAGTAAAGGGACCGAATCCAGATGTAAGTGCAAAGTCTATGTTGACAACCCTGTAACTACAAATGTACAGACTTTGGTATCCTATAATCTGCATGGAGGAGATTAATTCACTCCTTCCCTGATCGCCTCCTTGCAGAAGGCAGTTACAAGTACTGCACCCTACCTTATGTATTAATCACGGAAACACTTCTGTGCAGAATACTGGGTTGTATGTAAGGGCTTAGCCTAGCCCTTACTGTACAATTTAAATACTTATGCAATCGGACCATGAGGTACAGAGCCAAACCACAAGCCTGGTGTTCACCAGAGCCCTTGATTGTGCGGGATGGTCTTGTATACAGGTGGTTGGCAGGATCCAGGGGTTGCAAGTAGAGACTACCTGGACTGAATACTGCAGAGAGATGGAAGTGCACTGGAAGTGCACACACAGGAGACAAGATGGTGGACAGGATCCAGGGGTTGCAGGAGTAGTGTATGTAGATAGGTAGCCAAGTAAAGACTACCCGGTCTGAAAACTGCAGAGAGCAGCTGAAAACTGGAAGTGCACACACAGGAGGCACAAGCAGGAACCAGATACTCAGAAATACAGGAACCAGGGTTCAGATAACTGGAACCGAGGACTGGAGACAGGGGGCCGTATTCAGAGATCCGTTTCCAGATCGGGCCACAATTATACGCATGCACGGTGCATGCCAAACCCCCTTAGACCCATAACACTCCCCTCTCTCGGGCGTGCTGTCGGTGACTTCTGCCTCCATAGACCGCTTGTAATTTTCTATGTGCAGTCCCGTGTGTATGTCCTCCGTACATGCGTATCATGATAATCACGCCCACTTACCTTCATTTAAATGCCTTCCCGACGCCCATTTTTATGTAAATTCTCCTGTGTATATTTTTGTGTTGCATATCCGGACATATGTATGAACTTGCGATTCACAAGGCGCAGTTGAAACGTACCTAAAAATACGGGACTAGTCATGAAAACGGCCCAGGACCTTGAACCAGGGAGTCAGAACACATGAGAGGACAAGAGAACATAATATCATCAAGCAAGGATTCCTGTTGCTCTGACAGTGAAGAGATGTCAGAGGAGGGTTTAAATAGAGATACTAATCAGTGAGTTCAAGCAAAGGAATGAGCCACACCTGTGAACTTTTGCCTGCAGCAGAGAGGGAATACCATGAAGTGCAGGGAAGTGCTTGCAAGTAAACAAAAGACAGGTGCAGTTATAAGAACTGTAATCATTACAAGAGCTAAGCTATGTGAGGAAAGAATGAATCTAAAAAGGAGGAAATCTTCAAGCAGCGTGATTTCTTGTGGTTTCTTGTGGTGGTTAGCAGTGTCAGAGCATTGTTTGAGAACCGTGTGGTCTTTGAGTGCCAAGGCTGGGGGTTAGAGTGGCGAAGTGAGACTGAAGAAAGGGGACAGGCAGAGTCAAGGGAAGAGAAGAGTGCACTATTTTAGAGAGCATGACAAGGTGAGTGGGCGTGGAGATGAATGCAGGAATGTCTAGAGTGTTGATGTTCTGCCTTATGAGAATGCATGTGGGTTTGGGGGGTATGGGGAGATGGAGAAGGAGAAAAAGAAGATGCAATGGTCAGATTGAGAAAATGGAGAGATGCTGAATGCAGTAAGAGTGCAGAGGTGGGAGATCAAGGCAGTAAGCCCGCATGTCGGAGAATGAAGTTGTCCATTGTGTCAGGCCAAAGGACAAGGAGACAGAGAGAAATGGTATTGGGGTGGATTGAGTAATAGTAACAGGAATGTTGAAGTTTCCCAGGATAATGGATGAAAGGTCAGAGGAGTATGGGACTATCGGAGAATGAAGTTGTCCATTGTGTCAGGCCAAAGGACAAGGAGACAGAGAGAAATGGTATTGGGGTGGATTGAGTAATAGTAACAGGAATGTTGAAGTTTCCCAGGATAATGGATGAAAGGTCAGAGGAGTATGGGACTATG
>WWET01003743.1:68818-87814 GCA_011038615.1 Limnodynastes dumerilii | reverse complement strand
GACTGCGGTTACGTTGGAAAAAGTTAAGGTAGGGTTTGGAAAGCGTATCTTGACAAAATACGTCCGTGCAAGGGGTGTGCCGAGGGGACTGTAACGAATTTACGCGCACGAAAATACGCTCCGCTAATAAACGTACGGCACACGTAGTTCTGGATCTACCCCATTGTGCTTACACAGTACCATTTTTATGCCGACTTCTGTGCATAGTGTATGGAAGTCGTCAAACGTGCTCAAGCGTGAATAAAGGGCCTTTATTTCTAAGTCATAGGAGTGACTGGTGTGAGTGACATGTCAGTCATAGCTAGTTTATTATTTGCATATCTGGACTGCTTTGTGCTGTTTTTGTTGCTATATATCATGGTTGCCTTTGGTGAACCCTAATCTTGTGACAATATTTATCTACTGAGAGCCATACAAATATATAAACATATTGATGCAAAATTGTTCTTATTTTAATTATGTAAATTTTAAACACAGAATTGTTTTGCATTTTTGTTGGCATCCTACATAGTAGTCAAATTCTACAGCTTATAAGCAGACAGATTGCTCTGGTAACTACCAATATACTGTATACCTTCACCACAGTGCAGAGATGTCCAGAATTATGGAGAGAGAATATGAAATGCAATCCCTTGCACTTATTGCCACAGTGATTGTTTCTGTTGCTGGACTAATATGTCATTTATTTATTGTTGTTACTTATGTCGTTGAGTGCCTTAAAGGAAGATCCATGACTGCTGTCAACAAATTTGTCACCGCTCTTGGAATCTCAAGAACCTGCTTTCTCTTTTTTCCACTGCTGCATATATTTTTGAAGGCTTTTTTGCTCTATTACCACAATTCACACACACAGATGTTTTTTTTTCTTTATAATAAATGTATTTGGTATGTGGGATGTTATATTAACTGCTCTGCTCTCTGTTATCTTCTGCTTGAAAATTTCCAACATCCACAACACTCTATTCCAGTTTCTCAAGGTAATGATATTCCAGAAGATCGTCCATCTGATTGTTACTTCTCTGCTTGTCTCCATCTGTTGTATTTCATTGTTTATGTGGATTGATGTGAAAATAAAGTTGAATATTTGGGAACAAAACACATCAATCAATACCACCCAAATGCCTCAGAAATTACATGAATATATTTTTGATACAATACTGAGCTGTTTGTCATTCCTTATCTATTGCACCTCTACAGTCCTTGTAATCACCTCTCTGTGTATTCACATCAGGAGAATGAGATATAACAGCAATGTAACAGTTCAACTGGATAGTTATTATATAGCCATCAAATTTATGACTTGGTGTTTTATTTGTTTTATGATACGTGTAGGAGTAAACCAGTTGCTGACATATTACTACAATTATGTAAATATTTTGTGGGTTTTCACCCTTTTGAACATTCCTCCAATTCTACATTCCATCTACTTGATCCACTCTACAAGCAAACTAAAAAGTCAATTCTTGCGGATCCTGAAACATGGATCCAACTGCTGGGTCAACACAGGAGGTTCTGAAACCAGTTTGAGAGATCCAGAGTAAAAGATCTCTCCAAAACAAGAAACTAATGTAATTACTTCTGTTTGCCTTTAATAATACAATTTTCTGTCAACTCTTAGCAAAGAGTTTACAAATATAGGAATAGATCCAAACTTCCACAAAAGGGTCGTTTTCCAATCACAGATAGTGGAAAACAATGACATTTGGAATGCACACTTAAAGTTATTCCATTACAGAACTGGATCTGGCAGATCCATTGTACCATAATGGAATGCTTTCTGATGGCTTGGTAGGATGGGGTGGGTAGTATAATGCGAATCCGAGAGGTGGAAGATATATTGATCGTACAGCAAGAGCTCCCTTACGTGTGATCCTAACTTCCGCATCATTGCCATTTTAAATGTTGGGTATGGTAGGAGTTAGTTCTTGGAAAGATCTTACGGTGTTCCGATCTTGGAACTCTGCTACCACTGTGATCGGAGCTCTGAGTGTAGCAGTAGTGCAGTTCTGGAAGAAAATTTCATTATTATGGACCATATTCACACTTAAGTAAGGGCAGAATCTCTGTGCTTATCTTTATGATCAGTTAAACTGCACGTGCACAGAACCCAAATAAAGGCACAAAACTTATGGCCGACTGATTCACAAACACAGACGTCTGACTTAAAACTAATGCACGCATCAGCACGAAATGAGTCCCGCATGCGTGGATAGAGGAACAAGACTCTTAATGCAAATGACTAGCACACGGGATACTAATGTACCGTATGGGCGCTCCTGTAGAGTTAGGACTGATTCACAAGAAGGCGTGCCTTGCATAAACTAACATACGCACAGGAAAGTTAATGTAGCCCTGTACCTCTCCTAAGTTGATGAACCATATTGTTCAGTGTGAGGCCTTGCATTATCACTTACTTAGTTGAGGCCACACCTGCTGCATGTTTTTAATCAATAGATGTGTTTTTTGGAAATTAAACAAATAAAGGCTCTCTTTAAAATACTATGATGATTTTATATTTTGTGCAAGACTTTGTTTTTTAAGGTTTTTTTTTTACTTAAAATTTTGTGACCAAACACCATTAGTTTTACTTATTTAACTCTATTAGTTGTTTGTGTAGTTTATCTTATTTAAATTTTTTAAATGATTTTGAAATAGCGCAGTATGCATTTGTGTTTTGTTAATTATGTCATTATTTTCTGTTTTTAAAGTTGTATTGTGACTTTTATTTATATATGTTAATGACAGTACTTATGCTTTTAAAACAAAAACATTTTTTTTTTACTTTTCAGAATCAGTGCATTTAGTTACGTATCTCTGAATCATGACCAATTTTAAGCAAATAAATGCATGACCGATTCACAGCTAATAAAGTCCACAGGTGCTTAAATATACTCAGCAAAGACCTACATCCTTATGTAGCACTCCTGACAGAGAGGGAGTGGTTAATCGGGTTCTCTGAATCAGTGTTGTAGATATATTTTGATAAGTTCGAAAATTCACTCTTAACTGTGAATATGGTTCTATATGACTATTAATTTATTCATTTGTTTTAGCTGTGAATAATAATGACTGATTAAAGGAAGGACCAACACTGCCGACAAATTTCCTATCTCCATTGTGATATATTCTTTTGTCTATTTGTTTTTTGAGTATCTTTTGGACATTTTGAACATTTTTCTTTAGCCGTACAGACTACAGAAGCACATAGGGCCTGATTCACACTTAAGAGTGAGTTAGGTGCGTGCAGATGCGCACCAAACTCATTCATCCGTCCCCCGTCCCACCCCCTGTTTTTAGGTACCTTTTGGCACTTACGAGTGCCATAGGGCTACCTTATCGCTCTGTGCAATGTCCGACCGGACATTGCGCCTCCCTCCTGCCCTCCTCAGCTAATCTAAATGCTTCCCCCCTGCCACTTCTGTCTAAACACGCCCCGAGGCGGCATTACGCTGCCTCAGGGGATGTTAATCCCAGCATGCGGTCTGTAAAGACTGCACCTAAGCTATCTACGCGCCGATTGGCTGTGTAGATAGCGTAAATGACCTACTACGCATGCGCAGTAGGTCATTTCGGCCAGATACGCGCTTAAGAAGACGCAGCTTCTTAAGTGTGAATCAGGCCCATAGTTATATACTCTGCTCTACTTAGTTTTAGGTAGAAACAACATCTTAGGAGAAAATGTCTGCACATGGATCATACTATTTTAAACTTCAGGGAGGGGGGGTTAAGTTTGAAAAGTGTAGACAGATCTAGAACTGAGAGGAAATGTTTACTAGCAAGACTCTAAACTGCAGTGCAAAAATGTAAAATAAACAAATGAATGAATAAATAAAAATTAAAAGCTGCAGTTGTGTTTCATTTTGTGCTTATGAGTTTAAATTTTGAATAACTTACACCTCTTAACTTGCAACATGGAGGCAGAATGCCTTTTACATTTGATTAGCAGTTAAACTTTTAGAAGGATCTGCAAGTACCCAGTTACACTGTCCAGATATTACTTGCACTGATGGAATTCAGAGTCTACCTTAAGTTTTCCATCTGACGTGCAGGAAATTTCCTTGGATGGATGGGTATATAAAGAGAGGGAACATCTATACTGTACACTGACTAAGAGGGAACGCCCACTTGTTACTTCAACCCAGTCCCTCTGTCAGAAGTGTAATTCTCCTTAAGTCTTTATGGCTTGTGATGCACTCTAATCAGTTAGTTTGAATTTATACGCATGTGAAAAAGCCTCTGACTGAAGTGTACAGAAGCTGGTAAAAATGTGGATATCTTACAGATTCTATGCGCCATCACTTGACACAGTTATTTCAATTCAAATGGAACATTGGAGAAATCTAATATTTGGGGATACACATCACAAAAACATACAACCAATTATATCAGGCTAACTACCCACACCTCATTTCACAAATAAAAGCAGATCTAGATCAATGGACAGCACTATATATTTCTTGGATAGGCCGTGTCAATACTATTAAGATTAATGTACTCCCCAGACTGCTATATTTTTTCCAAGCTCTCCCTGTTAGGGTCCCTCCGGATATCCTAAAATCTTTACAGCACAATTTTAAAAATGTATATGACAGGAAAGACGCCCTCGGGTACGTCTCAAAGTTCTTCACCATCCAACACGTGGGGGTGGGTTGGGTCTTCCTGACCTTAAACGCATATAGCAGCACATTTAGCTCAATATGCCCTTTGGTGTTCCAACACTAATACACGCTTATAGCCATCCATTGAAGCTATAGGGGTAACTTTGATGGCCTCTTTACTACGGTAGTAGTACGATATGATCTGTCTCCTGTTCCTTGCCCTATTATTCCCATCTTTAATAACTTATCATTTCTCCTGGGTTGCAATGCTCTAGAATTTTCTATATGGGCAAAGAAGAATATTTTTACTTTCAACAACATAACAACTACTACTATATTTCCTTCGTTTTCAGAAATTAGAGTGAAAATAGATCTTCCTCACAATCTTTTCTACCAATTTCTACAACTAGGACATTTCCATAATTCTATCAGACATTTACTAACTTACCAACGCTTTATTTAACTTGAAACATTATCTAATAAGCAATCCTCTTTCAAGGGTTTGATTTCTGAGCTTTATGCATCACTAAACTTAACCCCCTCTGATACTGTTGATACTTATGAGAAATCATTGAATAGGAAACTAGGGGATTCAGCGGATAGGGAAGAAATTCGATTTGTTTTAAAATTAAAGAAAATTGATACAAGCTGTATTACAGATGGTAACTAGTCCCAACAAGGATAGCCAGATTTTCTTCTGATGTCCCCAATACCTATTGGAGAGGATATACGTCTCCGGGTTCGTATTCACACATTTGGTGGGACTGCCTCAGGATCAGAGCACTCTGGTCCCAAGTGAGAGATTTCCTTTCCAACTTACTACAAATCTCTATACCATTTTCCCCCCGAATATTTTCTCCTGCCCTTGGGAGTCCCTGGGGCTACCAAACATCAGAATAAACTGATTCTACACTTGACTTTGGCAGTTACTTGCCTTATAGCATTATACTGATGGAAAGACATGGTATGTACACAAGATAGAATATATGACATGCATTCTTAATTATTCATCTAAATCTTTTAGTCAAGTTTGGATGCCTTGGGCCTCTCATTTTGGAACTCCTCTCCAGACATTTCATTAATGGTTAAAAGAAACTTTAATATTTTTTCCCCCATAATACTCCCAACTTGGTCCTTCCTTTTTCAAATGTCCCCCCTTACCTACTTTTGTACTTTATCTACCTTTTTGCCTTACTCTTTCCTAGCCTTTTTTCTTTCTCCTTCCTTCCTTCCTTACTTTTTCACCTCTCTTTTCCCTCTTTTCTTTTCTTCTCTTTAGGACAGATGGCCACCTGTCCCTTCTAGATGTGTTCTTTAGCTATTTTTCTATTCTAATAAAAATAAAGGTGGTTGACACTATGTGAGAATCTACAAGAACTTTAATATGACATACAAGACAGATATGCTCTACTAAATATTTTTTTATGTACTCCATGCAACTATTTGTCTATACATGTAACATTTATATGGTTAATACTTGTATTGCTACCATTTTATTTCATTGTATTATACAATATTATATTGCCACCTGTTTAAAAAAAAAAAAATGTTTAAAAAAAAAAAAAAATGTGGAGATCTAGAACTAGATTTCCTCCCACGCCTGTCTTTGACGTGTCTGCCTAGCAGCCAGAACACATGATCGCTGGCAACCATTGCAACCTGAGGTCTCAGGTTGTTGACTATGAGCCACTGTGGGTGGCTTTTAACATGGAGCAGCAAAGGGTGGACAATTGAAGTTAATGTACATTTAAAGCATAAAAAACCCTTTCAAGACCCACACTTTATCATTAATGTGTAAGGTTTAAGGCAATGATTAAAGTGAACATTTTGAAGAAGCAGTATGGTCATTTAGAACTGGTTGTAGGGAATCATAGAAATAATAGAAGTGAATTGAGATTTATTGCTTTTCAGTTAAATCAGTGAGTGAAGTGACGGTCTAAGTGACCTTTGTATAGCACTCCACTTTGAGCTCTGGTTTAAGTGCAAACACTTTCACTATTTAGCATTTACCATTACAATCACTTTAATAAAGATATGGAAATGCTGCTTCTGCATTGCGCTTCTAGGCCAGGTAAATTAAGAATAGAATGTTACTTTTCAAAACTCTATCTGATTTATTCTATTATTATTATTATTATTATTATTATTATTATTATTATTATTATTATTATCTAGTAGCTCATTTATGACTGTATATATTTAAATTCATATAGTCAATTAACAGCAAATATATTTATTTATTTTCATAACATATCATAACAGTCCACATCTGAATAATTAAGGAGATGGATTAGGAATTAGGATTAGGTAGGGTTTGAGTTAGGATTAGGGTTAGGAGTTAGGATTAGGGGTAAGGTTAGGAATTAAGGTTAGGAATAGGGTTTGGGTTTGGAATTAGGGTTAGGGTTGGGAATTTGGATTAGGAATTAGAATTAGGATTAGGAATTAAGGTTAGGGTTACAATTTAGGGTTAGGAGTAGGGTTAGGATTGGGAATTATGATTTTGGTTAGGGCTAAGATTAATGTAATGCCAAACTAATTACAAATCGGTATTACAATATTCTATCAGACAGGTGTAGCGGTAATCTATCGAAAATTGATGATTAGTGAGTGTTGTTGGCATTTTAGTTCCAGCATGTTAACTGTCAATATCCATATCATCAGATATCAGATCAAGTCTAAATAATAGTGTGGTCAGTACCTGTACACAGGGTCACCATCGGGGGGGGACGACAGCCAGGACTACTGTCCCGGAGTCAGACTTGTGCACAAGTTGAATTAAGATAAAATTGTTTGGGTTGCATGAATGCTTTCCTGTTAGTCAATGCTAAACGTTTTCAGAATAAATGTAAAGTGTTACAGAACAGGTAAACACTGACAGTATGTAAAAGCTTTACAGCTGCTAAGAAGGTTAGAACTGCCATCAACAATTATTTTGCATGATTTTTTGCATCAGAGTCAAATTCAATGATTTATAAACAGCCAGATTGCTCTGACAACACACAAAGATCCATTTAGAGATGGCAGAATCTATGGAGGGAAGATCATACCTACAATACACAAGTCTCGTTGCAGCAATCACTGTCTTTAGTACCGGAATAACAACTCAAATATTTATCATAGCTGTGAATGTCATTGAGTGGATTAAAGGTACACCAAGGACCAAGGTGGAGAAAGTTCTCACCTCTCTCATAATTGCTAGGACTGGTTTTCTCTTAACATCAATGTTGAACATGATTTTAGTAGCTTTTTGGAGATATTCTATAAGTTCCTGGTTTGAAGTTTGTATATACTCAGTGCTGCATATATTCAATTTCTCTGATATCTGGTTGACCACTCTGTTCTCTGTTGTCTTTTGTTTGAAAATTTGCAACTTCCAAAACACCCTAATCCTGCGTCTCAAGATAATTATATTCCGGAAGGTTGTCCATCTGATTATTGGCTCAGTGGTGGTGTCCATCTTCTTCACTTCAATGGTTTTTTGGATTGATAAGCGAATAAGTCCTAATATTTTAGTGCATAACAGAACAATAAATAACACAGAGAACCCTTCTGTAATAGAGCTGCATATATTTGGAATGATACTGAATAGTGTACCTCTCGTTATCTATTGCCCGGCATCTCTTTTTATGATCACTTCTCTTTTTATTCACATGAAAAAAATGACAAGTAGCAATAATGGAATACCTCGGACAGATACTTATTATAAACCCATCAAATTGCTGATTTTCTCCCTTATTTGTTTTCTTTTACGAATTGCAGCAAATCTGGTAGTTTTGTGTTACTATAGTAATCTCCACATCATGTGGATTTTTATCATCTGGAATTCTTTTCCAATTTTTCATTCTATTAACCTGATTTACCGAACAAGCAAATTGAATGAAGCTTTTTTCATGATTCTGAGACTTGGAAGCAATTGCTTATTCAATAAAAAAGATTCCGAAACCAGGTCAAGAGATCAAATAGAAAAAATAACTTGATGAGGTCATATTATTGTTATACCGATGCATAAGAGGTATAAAAGGGCACCTTACACAGGATTTATTGATATTTTTTGCCTGGGGAGACATGAGATCACCTTATTGCATTAGTATATGACTCACAGATCTGGCACACAACAGTTCATGTTGAGATTCATTGAAGTCAAAGACCTACCTGCTACATCTCAACCCTAAGTAGGTCAATGCTCTTGTACAAGGCTTACATTTATTTTTCTAAATAAAAAAATCTAAACAAGAAACTCCAAAAAATTGATTATCAACTATATCTATAATTAAGATTATAGCTTTAATTTCTTTCACAAAATGTGACTTTTTTGGTTCCTTTGTTTGTACAGACAGCTATGTAGAAACTCTTGTTAATGTCTCTCATGATTTGTGTGACAAAAATAGTATTCGATTATTTTAAGTGATTAAGACACAATTTATTTTTTGGAATCAATACTAATAGACGGTTAACTGATTTACACATATTGGGCCTGATCCAGAACAATGCTTGTGAGCGAATTTACGCGTGGCGGAGACGTAAAATCGTCTTTTGGAAAGTACTGCGCATGCGCACCATAGAAAATACGCTCAGAAGCATAATTGTGAACATATGGGCCATTCACGTATGTGTCACGTAAATACTTACGTGTGGGCGTGCCAATTTTACGTTAGTCCAAAACACGTCTGAATTACGTTAAGTAGGCGGGGGTTTGTATTTAAAGTGTACAGTATGGGCGTGCTTAGCTGCGTAAATTCGTGTTGCCCATACGTACGTGTGCGTATCACTGCGGTTACGTTGGCAAAAGTTAAGGTAGGGTTTGGAAAGCGTATCTTGACAAAATACATACATTCAAGGGGTGTGCCTAGGGGAGAATTTACGCATACGAAAATACGCTACGCGAATAAACGTACGGCAAACGTAGTTCTGGATCTACCTCATTGTTATTTAAAACAAATGTAAATAATTATGTATTGAAAGCCATTTTAACAGGCACAATCATTTTAAAATTACAATCTTGTTCCCAAAGTTTGAAAATAAGAGAAAAACAGGTGGAATGTTACACCTAGGCAAAACTATGTTGAACTGCAGGGGAGGTAAATTTGACAGAATCTATGTGTAATAAGCAAAAACAAGTATTCTTCCTGCATGCAAAGAATAACTTGAATTTGAGTCCCCCTGAAGTTCAACATGGTCTGATATAAATATTCACTGATTTTTAATCTCTGAATCTCGTTCATTGTTTTGTATGTGAATTTTAACAGATTGCTAATGTGCTTTTATAAAAGTTACTGTATAAATAAAAGTAAGTCTAAATAGTATCACAATGGCATAGTCTCCTTTGCTGGAAAAGCCTGCCACAGTTTCTTTTGTTTTTAAATGCCTCAGTATGTCTAAGTAGCTGTGTTTAATGCATGGACTCAAGATGAGTTAATCTAAATCTGATGTTAAACACAATAACAAAAATTAGTCAACAAATTTAGGTAACTGTATTATTAGAGGTAACTTTGTTAAATAACTAAGTAGAGTAACTTGATGTAGAGTTTCCATTTAATTTAAGTGAGTCCAGGGAGAGTCCAAACTTTTTAAATTTATTACAAGTAGTGTCCCTTAAGCAATTGGTGAGAGAGCCCACTCGCAAAGAGGTCATCTTAGATTTGGTACTTAAAAATGGTGACAGAATTTCAGAAGTGTGGATGAGAACCTAGGATCCAGTGATCATCAAGCAGTATGGTTTAGTATAATGACTTAGAGAGACACGTGCCACACAAAGACGAGGGTGCTAGACTTTAGGAAGGCGGATTTTGTAGAAATGGGGAAATGTGTAAGTGATTCTTTGGCAGAGTGGAGGCACATGACAGGAGTACAGGAGCAGTGGGGAAATTTTAAAAAATGCATTATTAACAGCAACAGATTTTTGTATAAGAAAGGTTAGGAAAAACCCCAGAAAAAGAAAGCCAATGTGGTTTACAAAATAGGTAGCAACTATAGTGAAAGCAAAAAAGATGGCCTTCTGGAATTATATGCTAACTCAAAATAATGATGAAAGGGAGGAGTATTTTGCAAAGTAGAATGAGGCTAAAAAGCTTATCAGGGCAGCAAAGGTACAAACTGATGAAAAACTGGCCCACGTGGTACAAAAAGGGAACAAAAGCTTTTTTAGGTATATAAATGAAAGGCGAAAAACTAAAGAGGGTATAGTAAGGCTCGAAAACTGTGAGTGGGATTCTTGTTGAGGGTGAAAGGGCTATGGCAGATTATCTTAACAAGTATTTCTGTTCAATATTCACAAAGGAAAAAGAGGGGAAGGGATCACATTTAAATGGGAAGACTATTTATACAATGGGGGCAATGATTATTAATTTCACTCAGGAGCAGGTATTAAAAGAACTTTCAAAGCTGAAAGTAGACAAATCAATGGGACCAGGTGGGATACATCCGAGGATATTAAAAGAGCTTAGAGGGGTGCTGGCAAAACTGTTAAATGAATTATTCAACCAGTCCCTAATAACTGTGGTAATTCCAGAGGACTGGAAAATAGCAAATGTCGTCCCTCTGCATAAAAATGGAAGTAAGGAAAAAGTGGAAAACTACCAACCAATGAATCTAACATAGGTGGTGGGGAAATTGATGGAAACACTGTTAACGTACAAATTGTATAGTATCTTAAATCCAGTCAACTTAATCAACGTACAGGATCCCAATCAGCATGGATTCAGTGGGGGAAGATCATGTCAAACAAATCTTATTGAATTTTTTGACTGGGTCACTAATGTATTAGATAAACGGGGAACTGTAGGCATAGCTTATCTTGAATTTAGTGAGGCTTTTGACACTGTGCCACATCGCAGACTGTTAAATAAGCTGGAAACTTTGTTATTGGAATTAAAGATAATTGCATGGATATGATCTTGGTTACGGGATAGACAACAGAGAGTTATAGTAAATGGAATCCCTTCAGGGGATTGTAAGGTAACCAGTGGAGTACCCCAGGGTACTGTACTTGGACATAGAGGGAAAAATATGCCTTTTTACAGACACAAAGATATGGTAGATACACCAGGAGGGGTACACAAAATAAGGGAGGATCTAGGTAGACTGTAGAAATGGTCAAGAGTGTGGCAACTGCAGTTTAATGCCAAAAAATGCTAAATCATGCACTTGGGGCACAATAACCCAAAAGCTCAATATATCATTAATGGAACAACTTTAGAAACTACTGAGGAGGAAAGGGATCTAGGAGTCATTATTTCCAGTGACTTAAAGGTAGCCAATCAATGCAACAAAGCAATGAGAAAAGCAAGTCAGATGCTTGGTTGCATTGGGAGAGGAATTAGTAGCAGAAAGAGAGAAGTAGTGATGCCCCTTTATAGATCATTGGTACGCCCTCACCTCGAATACTGTGTTCAGTTCTTGAGGCCATATCTCCAGAAAGACATGGGACCGTATTCAGACTTCCGTGCTGTGATTGGAGCGCAATTATACGCACCTACAGAGCAAGTTACACCCACCAAAATCCCAGTCACTCCCCTTGTTAAGCCTTCAACTCGGAAACTTCCGCCTAAATAAAATGTCATTAATTTTCCGCTGCCATTTAGGAGCGTATGTGTCTTTCATCCGCGTGTATATTTGTAGTCGCGCCCACTTCCCTTCATTTAAATGCCTCCCCTTGCCCTTTTCTATTTAAATTCCTTGGTGTGTATATTTCCGATCGACTTCCGCGTGTATCTACCTACGCCCGCTTGAAAAGTCTGCTCGCAATGTGGAAAGTCTACGTGAACTGAGTACAAACAATGATTACGCATGCGTAGCTGAAACCTAAACCTACCTAAAAATATGCACGGAAGCCGCCGCTAAAATGGATCTCTGAATACGTCCGATAAATACAGCAGAGACTGTGCAAAGAAGAGCGGCTAAGATGATCCATGGTGTGTGTCACAAATCCTACCAAGAAAGGCTAGAGGAACTAAACATGTATAGCTTGGAGCAGAGAAGGGAGAGGAGGAATATGATAGCAGCTTTCAAATACATCAAGGGTTGTGAATGGCTAGAGGAGGGGGCAATATATAAAGGAAGAGGTGTAATAGAACATGAGGACATGAGTATAAACTGGAGGGTTGCAGATTCAGAGTAAATGTGTGGAAAAATTACTTCACTGAAAGGGTGATAGATAAGTGGAATAACCTCCCATCTGAGGTGGTTGAGGTAACACAGTAGAACAGTTTAAACATGCTTGGGATAAATATAAGGATATCCTAAATCTCAAACTAAATTGAGGGTAAATAGGGTCTGGGGGTCAGTATAGTTTTGAATAAACAACTGGGTAGACTGGATGGGCCATGTGGCTCTTATCTGCCATCACTTTCTATGTTTCTATGTAGGGGATGTCTATAAAAAATAAAGACTTTTTTCTTCAGGTTCAAAATTAGAAGGATGTCTGTCTATTAGATTTTAAATTATTAAGGGAATTGTTTTTCAGGGCCTCATTTACTAATATCGTTTTTTGACAGCGATTATGCATCGCCAGACATCGCAGAGCTTTGCCGCGATTTGCCGTCATCTGTGTTGGGATGAATTCCTAGATGATCCGGTCGTCTTGCAAGATGATCTTGAAATCTTGATAGAAGATCTTCTCCTGTTGCTTGCAGGTCTGGTCCTTTTGATTAAAGATGCTGTTCCATTGCTAGAAGATGGTCTTCAGTGTCTTCTGGCTCTCGACGAGACGTCCTCCTCCTTCCTGTTCGGGGGTGTTGCTGCTAATGACCATTCGGTCACTAGAAGTCTCCCATTTATAGGGTCTATGACATCATAGACCCTATAAAAGGGGGACCTCAAGTGACTGAATGGTCATTAGCAGCATGGCTGCAAACACATAGCTATGCATAGCTTATAATACTATATGCGTCTGCATGATAAGTGATAGAATTATGTAGCACATCATTTTTACATTATGAAAAACACATGTTAAAACTTTCATAGAAAGCGACACACACCGCTCAGCGCTTTCAGGCCGAACTAGAGGCGATTTAGTAAAATCGACTTTAGGGAATCCGGTCTGGGCTATGTTTGACATGGCAAACATCTGGATGATTTTTTTGTCTGCGATGTTTACTGTGTCGATTTTCTAAAAGCTAAAGTCCCGGGACTTTGCCTTTAGTGAATGCGGCGATGGCATAATCGCAGGCAAACTCCTTGGACTTTGGTCGATTTTAGCAAAATCAACTTTAGTAAATGAGGCCCTCAGAAATAATCACCAAATTAGTCAAACATGGACAATCAAAAAAAGAAATGAAGACAATGTCAAAAGTTTGATAATATGTTACTGTACTTAAAAGTGAATCTATTGTTAGGTATATCTGATATATGTCATACTGGATATGATATAAAACAAATAAACTAATTATTACATAAAGTAAAGGATTGCAACCTAGCATGGATGAGAGGATTGACAACATTGCAAACACAAAAAGATG
Organism: Limnodynastes dumerilii; assembly: GCA_011038615.1. Lineage (NCBI taxonomy): Eukaryota > Metazoa > Chordata > Amphibia > Anura > Limnodynastidae > Limnodynastes > Limnodynastes dumerilii. Next base: position 73,758 of record WWET01003743.1, on the reverse strand, counting down.
AAGGATCCTCTACATTCACCAAACAAATTACTGCTATTCCAGCAATAAACTGAAAACAGGGAATGATAGTTCCATATTTTACAACAGATGTTACAAAGACCAACTTACACCAAAAACGCCCCTTTCTTTTCAGTCCTAAACTCAAATGACAAGCTATAACTTTTAATATTATTGCTAAGATTTTTTGGCTAAAAATACACTGAATGGAGAGGGGAATGAGTTGTCCCCATATTGGTAGCAAAACTGACACCCTTCTTGGTGGTAATGAAGGTCTGTCCCCTCATTACCACACCCCATTGGGGGGTCTTGAGCTGTGCTTCTTTGGGGGAATGCATAGCAGGTTTTAACCCCCTTGTGTGTCTCTAGCCATCCTAGGTAAATCTCTGCCTACACCATTGGACCCATGGACAGCGTCCACTTGCCGGAGCGTGACAGATCTCCCAGCAATCAGAACAAAAGTAAGGTATATCTTAAATAATTGTTTAATAACATTCTCTAGTTGTAAAGCAACGCATGATATATAAGTCTAAATTAAGGATAAAAACAATAATTTCATTTTATTGAAAGAGCAAAAAAAAAACCAAAGACATGTATAAATAGCTATCCTTCCACCCCCCTCCCCTTGCATATACCAGTCATCCTTTTACAGCCTTGCATTACCCTTGTATGTCTCCAGCTATACTTCCTCCCCCTTGTATGTCTTCAGCCATTCTTTCAACCCTCCTTCCTCCTTGTATATTTTTCTCTAGTCCCCAGCATTCCATATTGATTCTTTAATTGACTTACTTTGACTTTGGTGTCTAAGTCTATGTGTCTGTGCTGTGACTGCACCCCTGGATATCAGCTCTTAATTACGTTAAACAGTACAGTCGCAGCACTGCTTTAAGTCAGTCTGCACCCCCCCTAGTGAGACCCCTGGATCTGGGCCACTCAGCATGCCCGGCACTGGCCCCTCGGGAACCTCTGTAAGTGTAATGACTTCTTATACCGCATGTAAGAAATATGGGCATTTTTTACATTCTTAGACTCAGAAAACTCCATATTCCCAGGGCAGATGTGGATCCAGAGTTCTGTCCTGGTGCCATTTCTCATGGTGGGGTGTTGTTATGGGGCAGAAAGTGTGGGGGGGGGGCACTTTATTTCACTACACATTAACGTCCTCTAGTAACATAAAGCATGCTGCAGAAGAGATAAAGAAGAGCAGAAAGAAGAGAAATGAAAGGAAGCAGTAAAGACCGGGGACTGGAAGGAAAGGATGACTGGAGACATACAAATAAGGGGAGGATGAAAGGATGGCTGCAGGCATACACATGTGCTGGAGACATACAAAGGGGCCTAAAAAAGTTGACCAGTGAACTACAATGGGGGTGGAAAGATAGCTGGAAACATACAAGGTGGTAACAGGCAGGCCACTGTGTAGCTCAGCCCCTTGATCAGGTGTCTGTACATCATGCCTTATGGATTGCACCTGACACCTGGCTATTTATACTCTGTATGATCCAGCACTCAAGGCTGGATCATTGAATATCAAACACAGACTTTTTTTGAAGCCTTATGCATTACTCTTTGAACTCATTGTAACCTTCTTGGACCTAGCTTTGCTGGTTATATAATTTATCTTGCCATTTTTCCTGTGTGTCTTAGTCTTATCTGTTTCTACTTACCTTTGTAGGCCTTGCCTTGCTTTGTACTTGTATTTGTTTATCTCCACCCATTACTTGCAATTTGGACATGTACCTCAGACATATAAGGGGGTGGGGTGAAGGGATGGCTAAGGACATACAAAGGGTCAGAAGGGGTGGTTGAAGAAAAGCAAGTGTGTAGCAGAGCTCAGTAGAGACATACAAGGTGGCTGAAAGGATAGCTAGAGGAACACAAGTGAGCTGAAAGGATGGCCCTAAGTCAAATCCCATCAGTGATTCTCCCCCCTTTCTTATGGATACTTATCATAAACTTCATTATTATATAGGATGACATCCATAATGTTTGCAAACTATTTTTAAATGATGGTGTTAATCTTGTGCTTGTAATAAGGGCAGCTAGTGGTGTATGCATGCACTCACATACAGAGCCGTGTCAGGAAAACAGATTTACTCACCAAGCACTAACGACTGGATTCACAAACCCGTAATTTTTCACATACGTGCACAATTTTCTGATTCTAGCTACTACACATGCGTGGTATCTATTTTACGCAATCTATGTAGCGTTTCGTTACATAGATTACATGCGGCCTCTAAAGAAAATTAGGCACGTATGTAAAAAATTATGGGGTTGTAAATCCGGTCCTGAGTGGCTAATACAGAGGTGCTTGCAATTCCTGAGTGGGCTGCATGCAAAAGGCACATACAACTTAACCTTCAGATGCTTATGCAAGTATGGCATGTAGCATACAGAAGAAACCACTGTCTGTGGAGAAACGCGTTGAGTAAAGCGACTTACCTCTGGTCTCTGCAGTAAAGAGCACTACTACACACTTCTTTATTATTACAAATCTCAAGCAGCATCTTATTACTACTACTTTGCTATACCTCCCACAGCAGGAGAAGAGGCGGCTGTGTGCTGCCTTCCATGCATGTCACTCTCTTTGCCGACTGAGGAACAAGCTGCGAGCTGAAATGCTACGATGAGGAGAGAAGGGCTAAACCTCGAGCTCCGTCAGCCTGACCGCCGCCCCCCGGACAACACACGCAAACAACGGCGGTGTGAGCTCGGCATTGCAGCTGAATATACAAAGAACTTTGACAGCTGAAAGGTATTTATATATAATGTACCAATGAGCAATACTGTCTTGTCTACAGGAGTAAATTCATCATTGGAGTCCCACTCCGGTGATATTGACAGCATCGATAAGAACTGTTTGCATTAAGTATTAATTAGAGGTTCCAACGTTACAAGGGTCACAAGTAAAGGTAATTGCCTGCTGTTACCTAATTAGATTTGTCACCTTGGGCCTGATCCAGACCTACGCATGAGAGCGGAGCGTATTACCGCTTCAGCGTAAAAACTTTCACTCCCATGACACTCCCCTTACTTTTACCCCCGTACGCTGGCTGAACCCTACCCTAACTTTTCCCGGCGTCAGTACGAATTTTCGAAGCGATGCGCTGATTGTACCGGGCTAAGCACGCCCATACTGTACAATTTAAATGGCTCCCCCCGCCTACATTCCCTAACTGCAGCGTCCGTACTAACTTCGTAATATAAACACGCCCCGTCGTCGGAAAATACGCAAAGAATATGAACGCCTGAATCGCCGCTACGAAAAGGTCTTTGGTACGACCGGAAGTTGTCACTCTGCACATGCGCAGTGCGTTTTTTCTGCCGATTTTACGCTTACGACCAGCGTATGATCGCTTGCGAGCGTAGGTCTGGATCAGGCCCCTTGTATCTACAATAGGAACCCTTTGCTTGGCATCTAGATGGGACTGTGCTTGTGTATGTGAAATCATACAAGACCAGAGGTCTATTCAATTTGCTATTCTAACCTTAAATCTGCTGCCTATGCTGTCTGATTAACAGCAGGGCTAATATATGAATTAATTGCAGAGAACAGCTTTGTTTTTAAATAATTTTTTGTGCATTTTCTTTGTGTGAATAAAGAAAGTATTGGGATATTCCTCAAGCGCTCCTTTTTACCTTTTTCTGTATTTTTCATGGGTTCTCATCCATGAGCTGCTGAAGAAACCGATATTTTGCTAATCTATATGTTAAGGTGCACCTGCATCAAGTAGCACTCTCTTTCTGTTAAACACAAAGCAGTCAAGCTTAATCCAGCTATGTGACCATATATATTGTACAAATGCTACCTTACACCTTCATGTGTAATGCAAATGAAGGTTATGAATAGAATGGGAACTTCTGTTTCAATGTAAATGCACTAAAAACAATATAAAAATAAATAATTTAGTAATAAAAAAAATTTATAATTTTTTTATTATTGTATTTTTATAAATTATTTTATACCTAAAGCAGCGATTTCATAACTTTTGCATTGCAAATTATGAACTTCTAACACAAGGGTCCAAAATACAGTTGTGCCCAGTTAAACCTTTCTCAAAAACAGGGAAAAGTCTGCCATACATGTAAGGTCCACCTGCTGGGAAAGTTAAAGGGGGCTTAAAAATCATTAAAACTTTGTTTACTTACCATTTAGCAGCTACAGGCTTTCTGTAGAGATCAGAAAATATCCAATGTCCTACAGAGAGAGTTTGTGACTCATACTGTGAATTGAATGGGTGATGTCAGCTCAGTTGGTCTGATCTCTGCAGGAAGCCAGCAGCAAAAAAGAGTTTTGATGATTTACTAATAGGATTGCAATCTAGCTTCCCCACCATGTCATGAAATAAGCATCTTAGATGGGTAAGTTGTATCTGGGTCCAACTGTAGTCCCCTTGACTTAACAATGAGCTGTGGCTGGTGCAAATGTCTTAAAATAAACAGTGCCTTTTTCCACTTGAGTTTGGTTCTGAATAGGGTGCACTTGAATCACAAGCTCTTACTGTACATTGAGTGTGCTTTTTCCCCTTTCCTCCAACAAAACACCTTTAAGAATGCAAGTGGGTGCTGCTCAAGTTGCTCTAATATCTGAATCAGTTGCAATTGACTGCACATCATTTCTGGGCATGCGCAGTGCAAAATTACAGCAAGATATGCTATGCAAGCTAATGTGTGCGCTCACCCCTGAATAGCCCCTTGGAGGATGTGCTCGGATACTCTGATACTATTGCTGCATTTATAGTTGTGCTCAGTTAAACCTTTCCCAAAAAAGGAAATACCTGCCATACATGGTACGAAATTGCATGCATGGTGGGCTTATTGGGGAAAGTTAAATAGGGCAGAAATCATTAAAACTTTGTTTACTTAATTATTAGCTACTGTCTTCCTGTAGGGATCAGACAATATAGTTGATGTCACCCATTCAATGTCCTACAGAAAGA